>ONZH01000859.1:0-303232 GCA_900303285.1 Rhinella marina
GGCCAGCAGTGCGGTGAGCGGGGAACTTAACTGTCTGTACTGCACGGCATGCGCAGTACAGACTTTGGTGTTTCGGGCCACAAATTCACGGACGGTGTTTTTTCTGCCGGACGCTACGGACAGCAGAGAAAAAACAACCGTTTTTTGCGGACTGTCCGTAAATTTACGGACGGTTGGCAACCCTGCAACGGGGGCATATCCTAGTAATATGCCCCCATTGTCTGAGATTATACAACCCCTTTAATTATATGGCACTGTATTTTTTTTTTTTTATAAATATACATATATATATAAAATTATGTGTCAACTATGCAGCATTGTGCAGCCTTCTGTTGCTGGCTGCCATGTGCTTCACCAGCACTTCACCTGCTGGCTGGAAATTATTATATGTCTCCACTCCACTTTAATTTCCTCTTCACATTTCTCTTATTTTATGTATAATGCAATCAGCAGCCCATCATTAACCCCAAAACTTACTGGCAATACTGATGGCAGATATGTGTGTGGCCTGCTCAGATGCTCAGCCTCTCTCTGCAGTCCGCTCTCCCAAGTCTCCCTAATGCTGGCACCGGCAGCGCGCGGGTCTGTTGTTTGTCATGTGACCCGCCACTGACGTCATAAGGGGCGGAGTCAACAGGCCGGAGGCGGGCGCATCCTGGCTGCAAGCAAGCGGCCTCCTGATCCAGCCCTAGACGGGCTACTACAGTAACTTAAGTAAGTGAGTGGGCAATCCTGCCCCCCCGCCCCGCTCAATCCACCTCCGCTGGCCATAAATTTCACGGACGGTGTTTTTTTCTGCCGGACGCTACGGACGGCAGAAAAAAACAACGGGTTTTTGTGGACTGTCCGTAAATCTACGGACGGTTGGCAACCCTAGCCCCGAATGGGGGACAGCAATACAATTGAATCTAATGCACTGGGAGATCTGAAGGACCTGTGGTAACATCACAGGTCATGTGACCAGTAAAACAAGCAGTGGTTGAGAAGGACCTGCGATGATGTCACCATCATGTGACCACTGGAGGAGAGGATGGCAGTGAAGAGGAGAATAAGCTGTGGTGATGTCTTCTACATGAGAAGGGGTAAGTGAAGGTAGAGGCAGAGGGATGCTGGGAGTTATGGTTATTTAACTTGGACTGTATGATAGGGCTGAAGGAAGGGAAGTTTTAATTTAAGTTTTATGTATTTATATGGGACTGTATATTGACAGCGGCAGTGGGAGGGAATGATGTTATTTACATGGGACTGAATGTTGGAGGGGGCTGGGGGAGGGTGATGGTATTTACATAGGAATTTATGTTGAAGGTGGCTATAGGAGGGGATTATGTTTTTTACATGGGACTGTATGTCAGAGGGGGCTGGGGGAGGCAGTGATGTTATTTACATAGGACTGAATGTTACAGGGGTCTGAGGGAGGGAGTGGTTATTTACATGGGACTGAACGTTGAGGGGGCAATGTTATTTACATGGGACTGTATGTTAAAGGTGGCTGGTGGGAATGACGTTAGGACTGGATTTTGGGGTGATGTTAACATGGGATTGCATGTTGGAGGCGGCTGGGAAGGTAATATTAACTTGAGACTGTATGTTGAAGGCGGTTGGGGAGGAGGTGATATTGTTTACATGGGACTGTATTTTGGAGGGGGCTGTAGATAGAGAGTGATTGTCATGCTACGATGTGGGAGGGGAAACTCCACACCGAGCATACACCGATACACTACAGTGAGATGAAGACCGATTAGCAGGTAAGAAGCCAGTGGCAAGGAAAACCACTGAACCAAGTGCACCGGACACACCAGAAACCAAACCCAGAGGGCAGAAACCCAGTGAGCCCCGTTCTTCACAGAGCCCCAGATGGTAGGGATGCACTTATCCAGAACTCACTGACTGCACCTCCAGGATGGTCCCGGTGCACCTGGCAACTTACCTGCTGATAAACGCACCAGCAGTCCATACACCAAAGACTGAGCCCAGGCACATGTACTGGAACCCGAACACCTAACAGGACACAGTACACACAACACACCCAGGAACCAGCTCACCAGCAACAACTCACAGTATCGCTGTTCCCCCTCCGGGAACCCTGGAGCCCTCTCACCGAAGGCACATACATACAGGGAATGTCTGGACTCCATGTCAGAAGACACATGGCAGTCACAGACCAAACACCCACCCGTACATAAAACCACATAAACAGGAATAAGGGAAGGGGATGAGAGGACCTCGGGAAGACCTCGATGACATATTAAGTGGCCACAAGGACTGGGCAGATGGAATCCCAGGAAAGGTGCATAGCTCCAGCACCAATGGAGGCTGGAGCACAACTAACCCACCAGGCTAGCAACAACAGAATAAAAGCACCTAGTGACCACACCCAGGTCAATATGTTAACCCCATGAGAACCAGACAGGGAAGGAGGGAAGTATGCAATAAGGGAACATACCAGCAACCAAAACTACACGTTGCCCCTGGCAACCACGGCCTACTACCGCAGCCAGAATGCCAGGACACAAACATGAGCAACATGGAAGCTGTGTCACGGAGAACAACCAAGACACCACCAATTTACACGTTGCCCCTGGCAACCAGCATACAACCAAATCCGGAATACCAGGGCACAAACATGAGCAACATGGAACACGTGTCACGATAACCACACGGTACGTGACAGTGATGTTATTTACATGGGACTATATATTGGAGGGGGTGGAGAGATGGTGTGATATTAATTACATGGGACTCTTGCGGAGGGAGGGAAATAGTGTTATTTACATGAGACTGTATGTTGGAGAGGCTGAATGGAGGGGAGTGATGTTATTTACATAGGACTGTATTTTAGAGGGCGTAGAAGAGATGGTGTGACGTTATTTACATGATACTGTATGGTGGAGGGAGGAATATAACTACAGGGGGCACTATAAATACTGGGGGCACGTCAGGGAGAGCAGTATAACAGTAAAGGGCAGTATAAATACTGGGGGCACTGTAGGGGTATAATAAATACAGGGGACATTAGGCGTTCTTATTGCTATGGGAGGGCTCTATAGGAGGGACTCATAGATCTGCCTTATTTCTACTAAGAGCACTATGGGGGACCCTATTACTACTGAGGGGTCTGTAGAGAGCTTTATTACCACTGTGGAAACAATAAGGGGGCTTTATTTCTACTAGGGGGCTCTGTCAGGGCATTATTAATACTGGAGGGCTCTTCTACTAACGGGGACACTCTTGGGGAGGATAATCACTGTTGGGGGCACTGTAGGGGGCAGTTTTACTAAAGAGGGAATTACTATTGGTGGGGACTTGGAGGAGCACTATTACTGGGGGGGGGGGGGGGGGGGCGCTATTATTTCTTCAGGATAGTATTTGGGGGTATTGGGGGGCACAACCAGCAGCAGGATAACACTGTGGGGACTCCAGGTTGGGAGATGATGATAGAAATGTGAGTAAGCTAAGATGTCTGTGTGTCACACTCTGTAGAGACAAGGAGTGGCTGAGAGAAGTTGTATGGACCAAATGGAGAACATGATGACAGAGAAGATCTACATCAGAGGAGACGTCACCTAGAGGCCCTGGATGTGAAAGGTAGTTTGCTGTATAGCGAGTACAGCAAAATGCGGGGAAGGGGGGGGGGTGTCTTACAGAACTGGGCCAAATTCATTGTGGCTTGGGGCCTGGATCTTTTGAGACCCTAGCACCACTGTGTGAACAGGCCCTAATACTTTTTCTTCTTTTATCACCCACTCCTGATTTGGGGTTGAAAAACTGCATTAAAAAAATTTGCTTTAAAGGGGTTGTCCATAGCTGCTTTCTTCCCAAAACAGCGCCCCCTCTGTCCGCAGGTTGTGTGGAGTATTGCATGTGAGCTGTGACTATAGAATTACCTTCACTTTGGTACTGTTACTAGTAATTAACACTTTTGATTTCTGACCAGTTGCTGTGACCAGCACTGACGTCATCCTGCAGCAGCAGGCATTATGAAATGACAGGCTGTACCGTGACAATCTATGACGTCATTATTCCGTCACGTGTCAGAGATTTAGTCTAGACAGCGGTTGAAACGCTAAACGTCTGCAACAGAAATTGCATAAAATCATGGCGTCACAAAGCCTCTAAATACATACTCGTACAAAACCCGGCGATTACTACAGCAACCGCACAGCAATGCCAGCGTACAACTCATTTTTGCGCATGCGCCGGTCCCAGCCTGACGTCATCCAATCATTCATCCTTCATGCAGAAGGATACGTCTCCAAGGGGCATGACCGTAACCTGCTACGTCACCGGCGAGAGATGATTGACGGGACGTGTGCATGGACTAGCAGCTGAATGTTCTGGTTGGCCACGCCCAGTAACTCTTTGTCTGCCGCAGGCGTCTGCTGCATAACTTCGTTTTGATACCATTCAGTTCACTCGGAGGCGGAGGAAGATGAGAGGTAGGGAAGAAGATGGGCGTGGTTACCAGGGAAGGCGGGTTTGTCTGGGCGTGGTTTTGAAGGCGGGGACGGGCTGGTTCCGCTGTCTGTAGTCGGTGGAGGTCCGTATTGCGGGCGGTGGACTGTGAGGCCGGGTGTCAGGGCGCTCCGGGAGCCGGGTCACGAGTGTGGAGAGCCGCGGTGTTCAGGTGAGAATGTGCGGCCGCTGCTGTGTGCTGCAGGGGCTCATTGTCTGCAGTGTGCGGTCCTTCAGCTGAGTGCGAGGCCTGGGGAGCTGCAGCAGCACACTGCTATAGGGTCTACTCCATGGCAGCAGCACACTCCTCCTCCTCTATAGGGTCTGCTCTATGGCAGCAGCACACTCCTCCTCCTCTATAGGGTCTACTCCATGGCAGCAGCACACTCCTCCTCTATAGGGTCTACTCCATGGCAGCAGCACACTCCTCCTCCTCTATAGGGTCTACTCCATGGCAGCAGCACACTCCTCCTCCTCTATAGGGTCTACTCCATGGCAGCAGCACCACTCCTCCTCCTCTATAGGGTCTGCTCCATGGCAGCAGCACACTCCTCCTCCTCTATAGGGTCTGCTCCATGGCAGCAGCACACTCCTCCTCCTCTATAGGGTCTGCTCCATGGCAGCAGCACACTCCCCTCCTCCTCTATAGGGTCTGCTCCATGGCAGCAGCACACTCCTCCTCCTCTATAGGGTCTGCTCCATGGCAGCAGCACACTCCTCCTCCTCTATAGGGTCTGCTCCATGGCAGCAGCACACTCCTCCTCCTCCTCTATAGGGGGTCTGCTCCATGGCAGCAGCACACTCCTCCTCCTCTATAGGGTCTGCTCCATGGCAGCAGCACACTCCTCCTCCTCTATAGGGTCTGCTCCATGGCAGCAGCACACACCTCCTCCTCCTCTATAGGGTCTGCCCATCCATGGCAGCAGCACACTCCTCCTCCTCCTCTATAGGGTCTGCTCCATGGCAGCAGCACACACTCCTCCTCCTCCTCTATAGGGTCTGCTCCATGGCAGCAGCACACTCCTCCTCCTCCTCTATAGGGTCTTGCTCCATGGCAGCAACACACTCCTCCTCCTCCTCTATAGGGTCTGCTCCATGGCAGCAACACACACTCCTCCTCCTCCTCTATAGGGTCTGCTCCATGGCAGCAACACACTCCTCCTCCTCCTCTATAGGGTCTGCTCCATATGGCTGCTCTCCATGGGTCAGCACACACTCCTCCTCCTCTATAGGGTCTGCTCCATGGCAGCAGGGTCACACTCCTCCTCCTCCTCTCTATAGGGTCTGCTCCATGGCAGCAGCACACACTCCTCCTCCTCCTCTATAGGGTCTGCTCCATGGCAGCAGCACACTCCTCCTCCTCTATAGGGTCTTCTCCATGGCAGCAGCACACTCCTCCTCCTCCTCTATAGGGTCTGCTCTATGGCAGCACACTCCTCCTCCTCCTCTATAGGGTCTGCTCCATGGCAGCAGCACACTCTCCTCCTCCTCTATATAGGGTCTGCCTCCATGGCAGCAGCACAGCACACTCCTCCTCCTCCTCTATAGGGTCTGCTCCATGGCAGCAGCAGCACACTCCTCCTCCTCCTGCTATAGGGTCTGCTCCATGGCAGCAGCACACTCCTCCTCCTCCTCTATAGGGTCTGCTCCATGGCAGCAGCACACTCCTCCTCCTCCTCTATAGGGTCTACTCCATGGCAGCAGCACACTCCTCCTCCTCCTCTATAGGGTCTACTCCATGGCAGCAGCACACTCCTCCTCCTCCTCTATAGGGTCTGCTCCATGGCAGCAGCACACTCACCCTCCCTGTTGGTTCTATAGCTGTCGACTGTAGAAACGTGGACTATACCTATAGCCGCTGACTCTGTAGACATGTACTATAACTGTAGCCACTGACTGTGTAGACGTAGAGTATACCGATAGCCGCTGACTGTAGAGATGTGGACTATACCTGTATCTGCTGACTGAGTAGACACGGACTATACCTGTAGCCCCAGACTGTATAGACGTGGACTCTATATACGTACATACAGAAATCTGTATAAAGTAAGTGTCTAAGATTTGGTTCTCAGCCCTGTGATTGTCAAGTTCTGGAGGATTGGGGGCCCTTCTTGACTGTTCTCTTCCATGGACTTGTGCACAGTAAGAGCGAGCCGCTGTGTTCCTTCTCCACCTGGCTGTGGTGGCCGTTTCCTTCTTTTCTGTGCCAGGGGAGACCCCTTCCCTCCCCCTCAACTTTCAGGTTGTGAATATGATACGGAAAAAATCTCTTTGTGCCTGGGCTACATGGTTTGGTCTGTCTTGGAAGGTTTGCTTGGCATAGTTGTGGTTCTTTGCCATCTGTAAAAACTTTGGTAGACTACTTGATTGTTGGACATTCATCCACATTGTTTTGTGCATATGACCAGTCTTATGAAGTCGTCACGTTTTTGTCTATTTGACCGGTAGTCGCCATGACCTGAAGCTTATGGTGTGGGAGGCATATAGTGTGTTCGTTCATCGTTTCCTTCCTGTTTCTCTGGTCATGGATGTGAGTATCGGCAGTAGCGTCCACCACAGGCTCAGTCAGTTAGACTTTCCAATGTAGTTTTCACCTCCGCAGTTGTAGAAGGCTCTACCACTGGGACAAGCCAAATTGGACCGATTTGTGCAACAGTCAGAATATGTTTCCTGGTGTCCATGTTTGGGTTAGAACTGACATGTTTGAGGTCCCAGCTCTTACACCCATAACCTTCTCACTTCATAGTTTTCTATCAGAGTGATGCCCTATCAATGTCTATCTTTTGATAACCCATTGAAATCTCTTAAAGCTACGGAAACCTATAAGATGAGAAGGTCTAGGAGCTGTGAATGCCCAGTCAGCAGAGGTCTGACTGCCTTGACCACTCCGATCTCTAGAATGACTTGGCAGCAGGGCAGGCCCGGTTTCTCGGTAGACCATTTCCCCCCGGGGGTTGGGGGTCGCTAACTGATTCATGCAAGGTGCTTATTAATATATTATAAAATGCCCCTTTACAGAGCCCCCCATATAAAATACCTCTTCTTTGAGGCCACAGTAGATGCCCCCAACAATGTGCCAGTGAAAAGTGCCCCCATAGATGCCCCCAATAATATGCCAATAAGGACCCCCATAGATGCCCCCAATAATATGCCAATAAGAAGGGCCCCCATAGATGCCCCCAATAATATGCCAATAAGAAGGGCCCCCATAGATGCCCCCAATAATATGCCAATAAGAAGGGCCCCCATAGATGCCCCCAATAATATGCAATAAGGACCCCCATAGATTGCCCCCAATAATATGCCAATAAGAAGGGCCCCCATAGATGCCCCCAATAATATGCCAATAAGAAGGGCCCCCAATAATATGCCAATAAAAGGGCCCCCATAGATGCCCCCAATAATATTCCAATAAGAAGGGCCCCCATAAGATGCCCCCCAATAATATGCCAATAAGAAGGGCCCCCATAGATGCCCTCAATAATATTCCAATAAGAAGGGCCCCATATATGCCCTCCAAAAATATGGTAATAAAATGTGTCCCCCATAAATACCCCCTCAATAATATAAGAAGTGCCCCCACAGTGCCAGTAAGAAGTTCAGTGTTGTCCAATTAAAAAAAAAAACAAACACTTATACTTACCTCCATGGTGCTGGTAGCGATGCGATGCAGGCCTCCTCCGGCCTGTGTCCTGCTCTGTGCGGCTCAGGCGGCGCAGCACAGGCATCCGTATCGCCGTCCTGAGGACGGTGATACAGATGACTACGAAGATGAGCGCTTCTACAATGGAAGCGCTCATCTCCTTGTCCCCTGCCACCGCGGCCCGGCAGACATCGATTCAGGGACCGGTCCTGGGCCGCGGCCCGGTGGTTGGGGACCTCTGCTCTAGGTGGTTCTGCTGAATGAACTTTGATGGCACCATAGTACAGTCATGGCCAAAAGTTTTGAGAATGATACAAATATAAATTTTTACAAAGTCTACTGCTTCAGTTTTTATAATGGCAATTTGCATATACTCCGGAATGTTATAAAGAGTGATCAGCTTAACAGCAATTACTTGCAAAGTCAATATTTGCCTAGAAAATGAACTTTATCCCCCAAAACACATTTCAACATCATTGCAGCCCTGCCTTAACCCCTTCGCGACCAGCGCCGTACATGTACGGCGCTGGGGCGATGCGGGCACATGGCGCCCGCTCGCGGGTGCGGCGGGCGTCATGGCCGGCAAGTCTCTGCTGTTTCTAACAGCAGAGACTTGCCGCTACCTACTCCATCGGCGGCGTCTTCCGGGTTGACTAGATGCCGTGATCACACGTGATCACGGCACCTAGTTGCGTCTAAACCCGGAAGCGTTCGCTTCCGGGTGGTGTACAGACACCCCGTGTGGCCAATCGGGTGTCTGTACACCATATGAAAACTGTAATCCTCGCTGGTGAGGATTACAGTTTTCAAACTGCAATTCTTATTCTGGCCACTAGATGGCAGGCCAGGATAAGAAATGAGCAATTCATGGCTTTCTGAGTCTATAAAACCCAGAATTGCTCATAAGAAAAAAAAAAAAAGCCACAATATATAAGCCATATTTGAGCTTTCTAATAGTACAAAAAAAATTTAAAAAAATGTTAAAAAATATATAAAAAATAAAAAAGATGTAAAAGTTTCAAATCACCCCCCTTTCCGTATAAGTAAAAAATAAATACCTAAATAACAATAAATATAGACATCATGGGTATCACCGTGACCGAAAACGCCCGTACTTTTAAAATATAAAAAAAAAAATTCCAATACGGCGAATTGTGTGGCGGAAAAAAGCGTCCAAATGGCGATTTGCCGTTTTTTGTCGCTTTTTTTTCTAAAAAAATTAAATAAAAGTGATCAAAAAGTCATACACACCCCAGAATGGTATCAATAAAAACTTCAGATCGTCCCGCAAAAAAATGAGCCCCCCATACAGCTCTGTACACATAAATACCAAAAAGTTATAGGGGTCAAGATTTGACAAGGAAAAAAAAAAAAAAAAAAAGGGCAACTTTCTAATTAGTTTATCACTATGAAAACGCAGGAAAAACTATACATATTAGGTATTGCCGGATTCGTACTGACCAGTAGAATGAAAGTAATGGATCAGTTTTTAATGCACATCGAACGCTGTAAATAAGAAACCCGTAGAACTGTAGCGGAATAGCGTTTTCTTTGCAATTTCACCCGGTTTGGAATTTTTTTCCCGCTTCCCACTGCACCGTATGCAATATTAAATGGTGGCGTTGGAAAGTACAACTTGTCCCGCAAAAAACAAGCCCTCATACAGCTATGTGAACAGAAAAATAAAAGAGTTATGGCTGTTTGAAGGCAGGGAGCGCCAAAACGAAAATGCAGAACCGAAAAAAGCTCCCGGTCGCGAAGGGGTTAAAAGGACCAGCTAACATCGTTTCAGTGATTGCATTAACCAGGTGTGGGTGTTGATGAGGACAGGGCTGGAGATCAATCTGTCATGATTAAGTAGAATGACTGGACACTTTAAAAGGAGGCTGGTGCTTGGCATCATTGTTTCTCTTCTGTTAACCATGGTTATCTCTAAAGAAACACGTGCAGTCATCATTGCACTGCACAAAAATGGCCTAACAGGGAAGAGTATCGCAGCTAGAAAGATTGCACCTCAGTCAACAATATATCGCATCATCAAGAACTTCAAGGAGAGAGGTTCCATTGTTGGCAAAAAGGCTCCAGGGCGCCCAAGAAAGACCAGCAAGCGCCAGGACCGTCTCTTAAAAGTGTTTCAGCTGCGGGATCGGGCTGCCAGCAGTGCAGAGCTTGCTCAGGAATGGCAGCAGGCAGGTGTGAGTGCATCTGCACGCACTGTGAGGCGGAGACTCTTGGAGCAAGGCCTGGTCTCAAGGAGGGCAGCAAAGAAGCCACTTCTCTCCAGAAAAAACATCAGGGACAGACTGATATTCTGCAAAAAGTACAGGGAGTGGACTGCTGAGGACTGGGGTAAAGTAATTTTCTCTGATGAATCCCCTTTTCGATTGTTTGGGACATCAGGAAAACAGCTTATTCGGAGAAGACGAGGTGAGCGCTACCACCAGTCTTGTCTCATGCCAACTGTAAAGCATCCTGAAACCATTAATGTGTGGGGTTGCTTCTCAGCCAAGGGAATCGGCTCTCTCACAGTCTTGCCTTAAAACACAGCCATGAATAAAGAATGGTACCAGAATGTCCTCCGAGAGCAACTTCTCCCAACCGTCCAAGAGCAGTTTGGCGGTCAACAATGCCTTTTCCAGCATGATGGAGCACCTTGCCATAAAGCAAAGGTGATAACTAAATGGCTCAGGGAACAAAACATATAGATTTTGGGTCCATGGCCTGGAAACTCCCCAGATCTTAATCCCATTCAGAACTTGTGCTCAATCATCAAGAGACGGGTGGACAAACAAAAACCTACAAATTCTGACAAAATGCAAGCATTGATTGTGCAAGAATGGACTGCTATCAGTCAGGATTTGGTCCAGAAGTTGATTGAGAGCATGCCAGGGAGAATTGCAGAGGTCCTGAAGAAGAAGGGTCAACTCTGCAAATATTGACTTGCTGCATTAACTCATTCTAACTGTCAATATAAGCTTTTGTTACTCATAATATGATTGCAATTATATTTCTGTATGTGATAAAAACCAGAGGGCAGCAGATCATGTGAAAATATAATATTTGTGTCATTCTCAAAACTTTTGGCCATGACTGTAGTGCCCGGCTGTAGCGCGACCCCAGTGTATGTAGTGCCCGGCTGTAGCGCAACCCCTCCTTCGTCGGATCTCAGGCGCGCGATTATGTTATCGCGTCCACCTGCGCTGGGACACAGGCGGATGTGACAGTGCCGTTGCCTCAGGTCCTAGGTGGTCACGATGATGTCATTGTTACCGCCTGTGCGTTATACCTAGTGGCCTGAGGCCTATGATAGTGAATGGTGGGGTCCAGAGCCATAGCCCCCACGCTCACCATAAACTGCTGCCCCCTCAGGGGCAGGTCAACCACTGCCTGGGGCAAGATACTCATTGCAGATTTGGCTTTCAGATTCTGTGGTGATCAAACTACTGTTCAGTAGAAAAGTGAGGAGTGGTTATCATGTCTGTAATCTGGTTTTATGAAACCTGGAAATGTAGCAAATATTAACACTTCCTATATATCGGTTTGTTGGGCTGAGTTTGTCATGAGTTTAGTGTTATTTGCTAAATACGTTTTTGACAGTGTGAGATGACAAGCTGAGCTCTGCTGCATCTGCCCTGGCTTGCTGGTTAGTTTTGCATGGTCGTGTTTACATTAGTGGGAGCGGATGTAGCATTTTTATTAGAAAACCTCGGACATTGTTTGCATAGTCTGCATTGTTACATGGATATTATCTGTACATGTTTACACATACACAGTTGACCAGTGCCGTACATGCTACAGCCGGAGACGTCTTCCTCATTTCTGAGTAGATCTGCTGTAGTGTCAGAAGAGCATAGACTCCCCCGGAGGCAGGAAACCGCTCGCAGCTTCAAATATTTTGAATATTTTATTTTTGATGGCTTAGTTAGAATGGCAGCTCCTGACTAGAGGATCAGTACAGTGTGAACAGGTCATACAACCAGAGGCAGTCCCCAGTTATAGAGTCCACGCATTGTTCTGACCTGTTTTTTCCTGGAATGTCCAATACAGGGGAAGGTGATTGCAGATTTGCGTGGACAGCTGTGTGATTATATCTTAAAGGGGTTCTCTTGGAAAAGATAATGATGGCGTCTCCTCAGGATAGGTCATCAGTATCACATCGGCGGGGTTCCTACACCTTTGCCTATTGGCTGTTCCAGGAAGCCATGGCGCTCAAGTGATTGCTGTGACCTTCCAGCAGCTTAGCAAGCACAGCGCCGTACATCGTATAGTGGCTGTGCTTGGTATTGCAGCTCAGCCCCATTGACTTGAATGGGGCTGACCTGCACTTGGGCCAGTGACCGATGTACGATGATGTCACATGGCCTTGAAAGAGGCCTCTTCTAACATGATTGGCTGGGGTGCTTGGGAGTCAGACCCCCGCCGATCTGATATTGATCACCTATCCTGGGGCTAGGTCATCAGTATCTATACCTGGATAATCTCTTTAAAGGTTTATTTTTATTTTTTGAAATATAAACTATTAAAGAGGTTGCTCGTGGCAACAACTTATCTTTTATCCCCAGGATAGGGGATATGTGTCTGATTGGCGGGGGTCAAACCTGGGGGCCCCTGATGATCACTAGAACATGGGGCCTCTGTTCTCCATTTGAAGTGGCAGACACACATGTGAGCAGAGGTCGCAATAACGCAAAAAAGCGTCATAGACGCATTTTCAGGCAATTTTACTCCCTGAAAAAAGTCTAAGGCGTACCACTACGCCTTAGACTTTTCCCAGTTTTTCATCAGCGCTGTGAACGGCACAGGCAGCTCAGCAATGCTGCCTGTGCCTGATATAACCAATAACAAAGCTCCTTACAGCAAGGAGCTTTGTTATTGGTGCACCAGAGCAATACAGGTTGGGTGAGGCAGAGGAAACCGGCGGGAGCTGGAAGGAGGAGGGGCCTGCTCCCGGGGCTGGAAGGACAGCGGGTGTGCAGAGCATGGACCCTGGGAAACAAAACAGGGCAGCGGACTGATGTCACTGGTGCCTGGGAGAAGAGCTGCCTCCAGCCTGTGTCCCCCCAGGTGGAGAGGGATGGGAGAGTTGTGGCAGTGAAAAACTGTCAGTCTTCAAGTGAGTGATTTTTTTTTTTTTTTTTTTTTTTTTTTTTTTCTCCCCTCCCCAACCATGGTTCTCTCCAGACTCCCACTTCTCTGCTCCTCCCGTGGCCCCACTAGTGACCCTGCTCCCCCCCCTCCTTCCCTTCCTTCAGGGAAGCTGAACAGACTCCACCGACTACAATGGGATCCGTTCAGTTTCCATTTGCGATCTGTCTTTTTACCAGACAAAAAACTCCTGCATGCAAGGTTTTTATGTCCGGTCTTTCAACAGAATCTGCAACAGAGGCTCCAAATACAGCCTCCAACACAGATGTGAGCAAGTGCAGGACAATATATTATGTATTTTAATTACCGCAGATTTCGTACTCCTCCACGGGTAAAAATACTCCTCAAAAATGGTCAGAGGAGTATTTTTACTCTTCTGAAAAAAACGTAGCGCGACCTCTGCATGTGAGTCCAATGCTCCATTCGTTTGGCGGAGAGATGGACGGGTACTTAGCGGTGTCCTGCAGCCCCATAGAGTTGACTGTAGCATCCTACATGCTTGCATGTCTTCTGCTTCATTCAAAGGGAGAACATGGTCCCCCTTTTTAGTGATCTGCAGGTCCAAGCAGTTGTACCCCGCCGATTAGACACTTATTACCTATCCCTATACCCTTTAAAGGGTTTCTGTCACCAGTTTTTTCGGTATGAATCAGGCTGACATTAGAGATGTGCTAATGTCACCTGATTCCAAATATATATCTGTTTTATTTACTGGTGCCCCCATTTTTATATAAAATGAACTTTTATTTTATGCTAATAAGGCCTCTAGGTGCAAGGGACGTTACCCCTGCTCCTAGAGGCTCTGTTGATTGACAGGCCCAGGCAGAGAAGAAACACTCCATTCACCATAGCTTGCAAGGACCTTCAATGATGTCATGACCATGTGATCAGTCACATGGTTAGGATCACACAAACAGCCTGTCTCCTCCTAAACCATGTGACTGATCACATGGTCATGACATCCATCTTCCAGTCCCCTGGCTTGTTGTCTATTGGCTGGGGTATGGACATGGCCACCTGCTCCTCTGCATCCAATGTCTGGCTTCAGTGGTGATGTCAGGAGGAGATGCCGGCTAGGGGCTTTCCCTGAAAATAAGGCCCCATTCACACGATCCATATAAAAACGGAATGGAAGACATACGGAAAGTCTTCTGTAGTGTTCCGCAATTTTCCGGACCCATTTTTTTTTCTCCTATGGAAAAATGAATGGGTCCGTATGGTTCTGCATCTTATCCGCAAAAATGCAGAAATGTACATACAGTGGTGTGAATGGGGCCTAAGGAGTTGTCTGACCAAAAAGAAAAAGGAGGTAGAGGCGGGGAGGGATATATGAAAAAAATCATTCACCTCTTGAACGTTCTGCCTATCCTGAATAAGAGGGGCACTGGTTGAAGAGGTCAACCCCTTACCTAGAGTGAAGCGGTCGTGACTGGTTCAGCTCTTTTCTGAAAAGGTGACACTACTTATTATCTAAAATGTAACACCTCCTCAACGTATTTACCAAGAAAGGAACCGCCACATGGTGCGTAATCATTGTGGACGTTCCGGTGGAATTGTGTGCGGAAAATCTGCAGCGTTTACTGTAGCGGCAAAGTGAATGAGATTTTAACATGTCTCATATTTCCACAATGGAATCCACACATTTAGGCCTAGTGCACACGAATTTATCCATTTTGCGGTCTGCATACCACAGCTCTGCGAAATACGGACACCTTCCGCGTGCATGCCACATTTTTCTCTGTCCCTATTATAGAAATGATTATTCTGGGCTGTAAAACAGACAAGGATAGGACACGTTCTATAATTTGCAGGATGGACACATGAATGTGGGCAGCACACGGATGACGTACGGTAAGAGCACGAGGCCTTTTGTTTCTGGGTAATTCTGGCTCATGGGCTTTCCTCTGCGGAAAAATGAACCGCGGACCCGTCCTCAGTGGATGTGCTTGTGTATGTGGGAGGCTTATTGAAGGCGTGCATACAAAAATGGTTGCAGAGTGTTAATATACCCTTAGAGGGCCCTGTCTGTAGTGATGAAAATGATTGTTGTCATATTATTCACAACTAATAAGATAAGTGGAGCCATGTGACCAGCAGCTGCTTATACTACAGTATAACAAACATTTGCCAGAACTATGGGAGAGTCTAGGGTGATGGCGGCCAACTGGACATTCATCCCACGGGTATCTGAGATCTATGGACAGCTTTACCCCAGACGTGGTTTTTAAGGGGTTGTCTGACATTTTGATATTGATGGCGTATCTTCAGGATAGTTTATCAATATCTGATCGGGGGAGGGGGGATCTGACCCCCACCAATCAGCTGTTTGTAGAGGTTGTGGCACTCTGGTAAGTGCTGCATCCTCCTCCACGTCTGTGCTTGGTATTGCAGCCCAGCTGGATTGAGCACTTCCCAGGTCATGTGACCGATGTGCGTGAAGTCACTTGGCCTAGGAAGAGGCTGTTGCGCTCACCTCAACGCTGCATTCTCTTCAGGGAGCCGTCCCCCCACAATCGGATATTGGAGGATAGGCAGTCAGTATGAAAATCTCAGGAATCCCTTTAAGTCTTTTAGGTCAGGGTTCCTCAACTCCAGTCCTCAGGGCCCACCTGCCGGTCATGTTTTCAGGATTTCCTTAGTACTGTTCAGGTAATACGATTAGTGTCAGTGCATCAGGACTTACCACAGGTATTCATTCTGTGGGATATTCTCAAATCATGACCGAGAGGTGGTCCCTGAGGACTGGAGTTGAGGAACATTGTTTTAGATGGATTGAGCTGGTGGCTATGTCTGGTTGGAGTGTTCCTTTAAAACGAATGAAGCAGGATCTGTAAATATCCCGAAGGCGACATTGTGCTTATTAACAGGATTGCTTCTTGTGGATCGTTTTCATCCCGGATCCCTGGCTGGTTCCCCCCCAGTGTATACTATGGGGGGAGTGTGGGAATTTACTCCGTGTAGCACTGGGATTACACAGCTGTGAAGTGCTCCCAGTCCGCTCGCTCTTGGCAAATACTGCGAGCCATGTGAAATTGTGAGGAATGTAATAGCACTGAGCCGGCGGGCCGTCCTTGAGCACATCCTCAGCACGTACTTCCATTGCCGAGTCTCTTGGGAGCCTTCGTATTATTTAACCCCCATGACTGCCAGGTGTCTTAATGGTGGGTTTGGATCTTGTGGCAAGGTATGTTTTCTTACTTCTCGTTGTATTTAGAGTTGAGCGAACGCGCTCGTAACGAGCACTGTAGTGCTCGGATCCCCTGCGCTCGCATGGGCGCAGCCATCCGGATCCGTCCTTCTCACCCCGACTGCAAGTCAGTGGGGACGGATCCGCTTGGTATGACACACTCGTGTGTCATACCAAACGGATCCGCCCCCATTGACTTAGTCAGGTGAGGACGGATCCGGATGGCTGCGCCTGCGCGCTCAGGGGAGCCGAGCGCTACAGTGCTCGTTACGTAACTCATGAAAGAATAAAATCACGTTAAAACCAAGCACACCATTGTTTTTCTTGTGAAATTCTCAATAAGTTTGATGTCACATGACCCTCTTCCCATTGAAAAAACTAAAGTTGGATCCAAAATGGCCGACTTCAAAATGGCCGCCATGGTAACCACCCATCTAGAAAAGTTTCCCCTTCCCATATACTAATGCCACAAACAGGAAGTTAATATCACCAACCATTCCCATTTTAATTAGGTGTATCCATATAAATGGCCCACCCTGTACTTCCCACGCCATTCAATTGAAAGGGCCACTCTTGTCCACAATATGGTCAGGAATAGAACATGTTCTCTAATTCGCGGAACAGCTGCACGGATCTGCAAAATATATGGATGTGCATGGCCGCATACAAATGAATGGGTTCCATGTTCTATCCGCAAAAAAATGCAGGTATCACACGGATACAATATACGGTTATATGCATGAGGCTTTGTACAGATTCGCAGTACGCACCTATAGAAATCTGTGGACCCAATCTGTTCCTCCACAGGACTAATATTTCGTATGTAGGCTCTTCTCCCGGATTCTCACGCATTATAAACCATAAACTGCTCCATCACATATGGTGTTAGAGTACATGCACGCGGCAGTGTAGTTTACACAAATTGTCTGCGGGATTTTGCCGCTTTTCATACCAAAATCCATGTTTGCTGATTTTGACACAGATCATCCCGTCGCATTGAGAGGATGAAATCTGCACCGAAAATCTGCATCTCAGGTCGGTGTCTGCGCGGAGAGTTTCTGTACTGTAGAGTTGAGATTTTACTGAATTGGTACATGGATGCCACCTGTGTGCTTTCCGAATTCAGAACCGAAGCTGTGAAAATGGCGTGTGTAAGGGCTCATTCACATAAACTTTGCTTGGTTCCGCATCCGAGCCGCATTTTTCGTGGCCTGGATGCGGACCCATGCACTTCATTGGGGCCGCAAAACCGTTGCTCAATTCCGCGGCCCCGCAAGAATTATAGATCATGTCCTATTCTAGAATAGGCATTTCTATAATGGGACCCCTGTTCTGTGAATTGCGGAGTCATCTGTGTTTTTCGGATCCGCAATTTGCAGGCAGCTAAACACGGCAGTTTCGTGTGCGTGTGCTGTAATATGCAGCGTGTGCGTAGAGCCTTACTGAGGTTATTCTTGTTTTAAAAGTATCGTACTTTTTTTTTTTTTTTAAATAGCGTCCCGTATAGAGGCGCATAATACATATGTTACCATACGATCTGCGTTTGGTGGAGTGCAGCCGAGCATAACTACAGGGAACGGGTGAGTATCGGGCAGGGGCCCCTCCGGCGCTCCTCCAGCTGACTCTCCTCAGCATTATTTTTGTTTTGGCTCCTGGGAACTGTGGGATCTGATCACTTCTCCAGTGGGGGTTGTGCAGCTTAACCCAATGGAAAAATCTTAAAGGTGCAGGACATCATCGCCTGTCACAGTAAATAGATTCAGAGCAGATAGCATCTGCTTTTCATTTCCCCCTCTGGTCCTCTTCGGATTCAGTACTTGGTATATACTAGTCGGTGTTCACACTCCAGATCCATGTTGGACGGGTATTAGAGCAGGTGGAAATCCCGGCCCGGGCCTCCTAGTGCCGATCCGGCCTGTAGAGTAAGTATTATATAATTCTAATATAATAATGATGTATGTGGCGGAACTTTATACACGAGGAGTGTGGGGATGGTACTGGGGGTGCACTGGATAGTGTACAGAACACATATGTAATGACTAGTGTTCAGCCAATCCAAGTCCACACACTTTCAGGATAAATTTGATTCGCCACGGAGCCGAATTTCCTCGTGCTTCGTGGTAGCGAATCGGTTTAACCTGAAATAATGCAAGGAACATCATACTTACCTGCTCCATTTGCTCGTGATGGGCCAGCCGCCGCCATCTTGCTTGAAGATCTCGGCTGAAATCCTGTACGCGGCCAACGTGATACCTGGTGAGATTTCGCGCCAGATCTTCAAGCAAGATGGCGGCTGGCCTGTTGCAACTAAATGGAACAGGCAACTATGATTTATTATTTTTTTGTTTTCTTTTAAACTTTACACCATGTTATGTATATTAGATGCCGCGATGATGTACGAATGCGGCATCTGGGGGGTACAATGAGTGCTTACAAAGAAATGCGCTTCGTGACGTAATTCATCAAAAAGCCATTTTTTTTTTTTTGTGAAATTTGGCTAAGCAGCCGATTTGAATTTGCCAATACTTTCCTCATCTCTAGTAATGACCGAACCTGCCATGAGATTATATAGCATGAAATCTCCACGTTACAGACAGCGTGTTTTACAGGGTCTCAGAGAAAACATGGTTTTAAAATGAGCTGGGAATTGGGAGAAGAGTCATGTGGGCGGTTCTCTACCGGTTCCCACCTCCTGACGATCTTCACTTGATTGACAGGTCAGTCCTTCCACACAGATCAGGAGACATTTCAGTCAGTCCAAGGAGAAGCTGGCGCATAATTCAGGCAGTATAAATCTCCTGACAGGTTCATGTCTGTTTGCCAAGGCGCTGTTCACATCTGGACTCAAGGTTTCCAGTAAACGTTCTGGTATTCTCGATGGCAAGCCATAGTGCTGTCTGCAGCTTAACCCTTTCTGTCAAAATTATAGGGACACTTCCATCAGAAAAGGACATTTCTAGGTGGAGATTTATCAAAACTGGCCCATAGCAACCAATCAGATTCTGCCTTTCATTTTCTGAAGGAGATGTCAAAGGTGGAATCTGATTGGTTATGGGCAACTAAGCCAGTTTTCCTTTGCACCAGTTTTGATAAATCTCTCCCATATTCATAAAAAAAAACATTTTTTTTTTTTTAGAATGTTTGGCTGTTTTATTTTTGGCAGTGCTATACCATTGAAAATTAAATGCAGAATATCGTGCTTTGGTAGCAGTCAGCATAGAGCAGTAAAACTCCTATATGGAGAGGTAGTTCGTTGTCCGTTCACTGCTGCTGTATGGGGATGATGTTCTCTGCTAGTACAATAGTAGATTGTAGAATTTGGATGACAGATGTCATATTAAAGGGGTCTTCTCGATTTTGATTGTCCATATTGCCTCCTTTGCTGGCTAGACTTATTTTTCTATCACATTATACACTTCTTGTTTCCATGGTTATGACCTCCCTGCAATCCATCATCAGTGGTCGTGCTTGCACACTACTGGAAAAACCGTCGACCTACATAAATCTTCAACTGCTACCAGCCATATGTTCTGTGAGAAGCTATGACAGTTACAGGGAGATGACTGCAGCAGAAAGGACACGCCCCCCTGAGCTGTCAGGCTAAAAATAATGGGGAGTAAATGGGGAGATCTCTGGTACAGGGCTGGTTCTAGCTTTGTTATAAAGAGGTTGTCACGTACTAGACTATGTATGATTTTACTTTTTTACATTAATCATGGTATGAACCCTAAAAAGGGTGGAAAACAACTTGCATATAATTCAGTGGAAGGAGACCCAAAGACTGCCTGGGATTTTTCCAGTTTTGATTATGTGCTGTCAGTGTTTTCTTGATGGCGGTATATTTTTTTGTACAAGTATTAGATGTTAATACTTCACACACATTCAGTATATCTTATGGAGAGTGACATGTTTCTCACTTATTAGCAGCCTGTAGTTCCCCTTTAGGATGGGAAGAAAAGAAACCAGCTGGCTATCATGTGATGTGTATGTGGCAGAGAGAGTAGGGATTTGGCTCTGAACACCCAGCACTTAATCTAATTTGTTAAAAGTGGAAAATCCCTTCTAGGGATTTTCCAGTATAATATTTTTTTTTTTTTTTTTTGTTAAATTAAAAAACTAAATAAACCAAAAACATCCTCGCCACAGTCCTTTACATCCCGGTCCCGGCTTGACACACCAGAAATGCCAGGAAAGGCCTTCTTTTTCCAGTCACAGGTCATAGTGGTGATCAGACTCGGTCAGTGATCGATTGAGCAGGCCTTTCCAAAGTGTTGAATCTGGAAGTGCAGAGCAGCAGGGAGCAGAGCAGTGTCAGAACCACAGCTGCTGTGGATTGGTGGGGGTGAGTAATGATTCTTTTTAATTTTTAACCCCTTTTGACCAGTTTTCTAAAGAAATTCTTACTGGAAAAGCCCTTACTGAGTAGTATGTCACTGGGAATGGTTAATTCACCAATGTATTATGGCATATAAATGGTGCGGGCCCAGGAGCTGCGCACATGGCAGGTGTCGGTTGTTCATTATGTGTCAAAGCTGACGGCATAACCTAAAGGGCTTTTACAGTAGGGACTCCCTCCGTAAGACCATTGGCGCCACTTTGCTGATGGGCTTAACAATGGCCCCCAGGTCTGCAAAGTACTGGAGTCTGTTGGTACATGCTGCCTCAGGGCTCTTGTTCATATTCACTTATGCCATAAAATGAACACCGCAAAATTTATAATGTAAAAACTCTGGCTGTATTGCTGTTTAACCCATCTCACTTCCAGTAACAGTTAATAGTTATATGTAAAATGGCGCCATTAAAAAATACAACTTGTCCTGCAAAAAACAAGCCCTTAGATGGCTACATAGACTGAAAATTAAAGTTATAGCTGTTGGAAGGTGACGATAAAAAAAAAAAAATGAAAAAAATTGTCTGGTCATTAATGCCCAAAACAGGCAGGTCACTAAGGGGTTACATGCATAGTGTATTGCATATTTATGCCTTATTCACACAGTCAGTGTTCGGTCAGTTATTTCCATCAGTGATTCTGAGCCAAAGGGCTCATTCAGACGGTCGTATGTTTGTTTTTTGCAGTCTGCAGTCACGTCACGATTTTCACTGACAAGTATGGGACATGTTCCATTTGTTTTGTGGGGCCGTGAACCGGAAGAAAAGATGCAGACAGCACAGAAGTGAATGGGTGCGCTTGTAATCCGCCAAATTGCGGATCAGATGCGGAAAGCAACATACGGCCGTCTAAATGAGCCCAAAACCAGTTGCGGCTCTAAACACAGAACAGGTGCAGATTATTTCCTTAAACCTTGATGGAAATCACTGACCAAACACTGTTGTGTGAATAAGGCTTACTTTCAGAAATTTAGGGATTTCAGAAATTGTGTTCCAATAGATATATTTTATGTAGCCTGATTACTTACATGATGGTAAGAAAAAGCCAGATGTTACCATTTTACCACAGTAAATTTGTCGGCGTGTGATAAAGCGCAGGAGTCGGAGTGAGAACATTGGCTTCCTGACTCCACAGCCGTAAGCTACGTGGAAATACACAGTCCGGACTGCTGTGCACGTTCTAGCACAATGGAGAGGACTCTTGTGTACATGCGCAGAAGTCCTCACAGTGTATTTCAGCGCATTGTTAAATGTAGACAGAGGGTGAACAGGGGCCAGTAGCAAAATAAAAACTGATGATCTGGACTCCTAGTAGACTCCAGGACTACTACCAATATTATGGTCCCAGATTTTCTTTCATGTTCCACTCCTGATTTTGGCAAAAAACTTCAATAAAGAACCTGCAGGTGTGACATCTCCTCAATAAACCGGAGCTCCGGCTCGAATAATCTCATCACACCGCTAGGGTTGTTTATACCATCTTCTAATCGTCTCAATTTCTGCCGGGGTCTTCAGTAATAAGGTTTCTTTTAAAAACCTCTTCCTCCCGCTTTCTCATTTAGACTGTTTGTTTAGTTTTAGCAGTCTAATGGCGCCTACGCTGCAAGGTCACTATGTAAAGGGAAACAGCTGTTGGAGATGGTTCAGAAGTCCAGCTATATAGGTTAGCCTGGTATGAAAGCTCCCGATGGCATTGTTGGCACTAGATATTAGACTTGCCATGCTCTTCCATCCAAGTCATAACTGGGTTTAAATGGGTTCTCCCTTGAATAATATAAAAAAATCAGACCTCATAAAGTATATGACAGTCAAAGATAGAACCATCCCTGTCCCTCACATGGATCCAGAGATCTCCTCATTTATTGCTCTGCTAGATTTATATCAAGCTGGCAGCTCAAGGGGAGTGTTTTTTTTTGCTGCAACTAAGGGGGCGTGTCCATGCTCTCCCTATCACAGCTCAGGAGGTGTGTCTCAGCTCTCCCTATCACAGCTCAGAAGGAAGTTGAAGGATGAAACTGAGCATGTGCGTCCATCTCAGTGAGCAGGTCAAATAAATAAGAAAAGGACAAAAAGTGGCACTATACAGATACATTTTATTGAAAGACTCAGTACCTATGTAAATTTTTAATTACAGGCACTTACAAAAGTATTCAGATCCAGGTGCTGGTTAGAAAACTGTAGAATATTTTTTTTCTTGTGGGACAATCCCTTTAAATGTCCACCGCTAAACTCTCTCTACTTTGTTCTAGATCAGAGATCTCAAACTCGTGGCCCTCCAGCTGTTGTAAAACTACAACTCCCAGCATGCCCCAATAGCTGTAGGCTCTCCTGACATGATGGAAGTTGTAGTTTTACAACAGCTGGAGGGCCACGAGTTTGAGATCTCTGTTCTAGATAGAACTTTGGGACTGAAATGTCCTGTAACTAATATATGAATTCACTTTCTTCCTCGTCTAGAAAGTTAGGAGAACATACAAATGAATTTATGGAATAAACCTCGAATTACATTGAATACAGTGTGTCGCGACTCTCTTCTGGCATATGATCGCTGTAAATCTTTCCAGAACAGAGGATAAGAAGTCTTCTGATAACGCCAGCTCTGCACGGTCTTGACTCTCTGGCTGTGGTATATGTTTGTGAGATGATGTGTTTCCGGCTTATAATGAGCTCCAGACTGGGTGAAGTCAGACGTCTTGCTGTGCTAGATCACCACAGATCCATGTGGAGGAAATGCTTTTTTTTTTTTTTTTCCTTCTTCACTGTGTGTTTTATTTTTAAATTTGGTTTCTGGGAGGATGAACCCTTGACTTCTTGTGACCGCACCACGTACTAAATTTCCTGTGATTTCTTGAGTAAAAATTGATTTGGGCCTTGAAAGGGTTGTCCCGGTACTAGAAGCTGTAGAGGTATAAAGTGGTATATACTGTCTATAGGCACCATGTTTTAAAAAAAAAAAAAAAAAAAATTTTTTTTTTTTTTTTTCTGGATGCCTCTGTATAAAATAGTGTGGAAGAATATCATACTGTATTAAATGGCTTTTCTGGGAACCTTGAGTCCATCTTAATTCTAATTTGCCTGCAGAAGAAACTTTTGCATATACTTACTGTCTCAAAGTTGAGTGGGCTGGACACTCTGGATCCCATTCATGTGACGCAACACTTTGGAAATACCACATCCAATGCCGTCACGTCCTTCAGTGTGGTTTCTGTCTGGTCTTTGGACCAACATATTACTTCCAAAGCCTAGGACAGGAGAGATGGTGTGGTGGAGCCAGAAATATTCATCTCCCAGGTGAGCAATCCACCAAATCTGTGGATGATCAGATCTATGGTTCTGGACCCTCCCCTGTCATGGCTTGCAGAATTGATCTGCCCACCCATAGATCAGCCTTGAAACCTGGTATCCAGACTGAAGGATGTGACGTTGGTAGATTTAGAGTTTTCGAAGAGTGACGCATCATGTGACTGGGTTTCACAGTATCCGATCCAAACAACTTTGAGACGGTAAGTCAATACTTAATTTTGGAAACCTTCTTCTGCGAGCAAGTTAGCATTAAAAGGGTTTTCCAGGATTTTTTTACTGATGCCTTATCCGTATGTGATCGATCTGACACCCAGGACCCCTGCCAATTGGCTGTTTTGAGAACAGGAGCGCTGTTTCCTTATCTCGGATTACCATGCACAGTGCCATACACTTGAATGCTGCTCCTAGGCCACGTGACACATGAATCACAGAAGCATCGGTGCCTTCTCAAGGTGGTCCCAGGTGTCGGAACCAATTGGATACTAATGACCTATCCAGAGGATAGGTCATTGGTAAGAAAATCTCAATAATCCCTTTAACTAATATGGGTTGATTGGCCTTGTTGGATCCTGGAAAATCCTTTTTGAAGTAGTAGTTTTCCCTCAAAGTGCTCCCACACAGTTCACCCAGGTTAATGAAGATCCGCTGTTGTCACCTGGAGCATGTGTTAACTGTTGCTGTGAAAATCAAACATCCGACTGAGGTAAAAATACCCAGAAAGCGCTTATTTGCAATTATTGCTGTTAATTTTTAGAGGTAGTAAGTTCACCTCTTTTGAAAATGAATAGCCCAAAAGTTTTTTTTTTTGTCACAATCATTGAGCTTAGTTTTTTATATATATCTTTCAGAATGTCTTTTTCCCACAAGCGGTGTGTTTTGTACTGTTTTATCAGTTTGCTGGGTTTGTTTCAGATCCTGGCAATCTTTAGAATTTGTTTTTGCAGTATCATTGAAGCCTTTGATGGCTGGAGAGGGCCGCCTCAGTTGTGGCTGAGATCACTCACCATGAATGTCTATTAAGTGAAGGACTTTCATTTCTTCAGAGATCACACGCTCTATCTCCACTGACCTAGGCAATGTCTTATGACTGATGACCTACGTTGTGGTGGCCTGTTGCCATGTAGTAGTCATGTCTATGTCGTGCTGTAATATATTTATCTTATGACGTCTGACGTACATGGAAGATGTTGATTGAAAGCTTCCTTGTTCTCTTCAGCTCTTCATCTTTTTCAGAAGAATAGATATATGGCAATTAAAGGGGTTTTCTTGAAGTAAAATATTGATGACCTATCCTCAGTATAGGTCATCAACATCTGATTGTTGTTGTCCAACCTTCAGCACCCCTGCCGATCAGCTGTTTGAAGAGGCTGTGGTTGAGCCTCCTCACTCCTACCAAGCATGGCGCCATTCATTTTATAGTGACAACGTTTGTTAGCTGTGCCTTGGCCTTCTCAAAGCGCTGATAGGCGGAAGTGCCACGAATTGGACCCCCACCGATCTAACATTTGATGACTTCCCACCCAGGTAATATATATATATATATACCTTGTATTGGATTGTTTCACAGGGCAAGGAAGAGGCTGCAGCATTTGCCCGAGTGCCATGAGCTCTTCCAAGAGCTAATTGCCTAGGTTGCCGAGTGTCTGATGAAATATCCTCAGGGTGGGGCTCAGAGTTCTGAAAAGCCACTGTCCTCATCACTGTGTACAGTCCTACCTGGCCAGAAGAAAATGGCAATATGTGGGGTGATTAGTGGTTTGAAGCCATCAGGAAATATTGCAGTCCACCCTAAGACCCCATACACATGGCAGATTTGGCAGAAACAAAATCCGACTTGCAATTCATGGCGGTTCCTGCCACAAAATACGTTTTTTTTTTTTTTTTGGACTGAATGCCAGAACACGCTCACGGCTTGGCCCCATTGAATGGAGATAAATTGTGAACAGCCACACACATCTGTCCAGACACCGCTCCAAGAAAAGACAAGACCTTTAAACTGATGTCCCCCCCAAAAATGGAAGGTGGATTCCGACAGTTTTTGGCCCGGAATCTTCTTTAAAATTCCAGCGTTGTGAATCGGGCCTAAGGCTCACTTGAGAGTAATGTCACAGAGGAAGAAGTAGTAGGAAACATTTAGCAAAGTGTTTTAGTAATGTTTTCCTCGTGAGATCCAGTCATGTGTTTGGTGGGAGGAAGACTGAGGCCTTCACACCACTTGTGCATTACTGATCCATTTAGTCATTTGTTCGTGCCCTTTTTTACGACACTTATAGAATAAAATGGTCTTCTTGGCCTGGCGATGTCCGGTCAGCAGACTGAGCTATGAGAGGCTTTCATTACTGAGAATTGCTTGCAGTCCATGATGTCATGGGATTTGTAAGGTCCCCAGGCTAAGTCCTGACATTTTACAGATTATGACAATTTGCCAAAAGAACGTGTAAGCATTCTCAACAATGTGCTTTCAAAGAGGCCCCGGCTTCTGTGAAGTACAGTCGGCCATAGATGTAGAGATGTGTGATTGTTTTGTTAGGAAGGGGCTGCAAAAATATGTACTCCTCTTATAGGAATAGTTTTACCGAGTTCACCGGACATTTGTTCGACGCATACGCTGAGTATCTCACGACATATGCGGCTATGTGCCACACAGGTGTGTGTGTTATCTGTTGGTCATCTCTGTACAGAGGCATATGCTACATGGTGACCAAGCACTTGGCTTTGCAGCAGTGGCATACACAGAGAAGTAAGGGCCCCATAGCAAGGATCAAACCAGGCCCCCCACACAGGACAGAAGGGTTTCCGCCTAAACCCTTTTCAGTGACCTTTGGGACATTTTTCCACTGCCTCATTTGCTAAAAGTTGTTCCTTTAGAGGGTAGAGTCCTGACCAAGTTTTCAACCCCAGTAGAAGAGGAGATAATCCAAACTATGGGTCCATTCACACGTCCGTATGTTTTAAACCGCATCCGTTCCGCAAGTTTGCGGAACGGAATGCCGACATACTTATTTCAATGGCTCCGCAAAAAATGCGGACAGCACTCCGCGTGCTGTCTGCATCCGTCGTTCTGTTCCGTTATGCAGATCCGCAAATAAGTTAGAACTTGTCCTACTTTTGTCCGCATTATGCGGTCCGTGGTCCCATTGTAGTCAATGGGTCTGCAAAAAATGCGGATGATATGCGGAATGCATCAGTATGTCATTTGCATGTCAATTGCGGATCCGTTTCCAGGAAATAGAAATACCCTACCAACATATATTCCTCCTTCCGTTTCTTTTTTTCCTCGTTAGTTACCATGGCATCAACCTGTAGTTCTGAGCCTTTGTTAGGTCGAGCATGCTCAGTGTGTTCCTATCAGTTCTCTAGCTAAATGTTAGTGTTCTGCTGATTGGTTGGGGGGGGGGGGGGCGTGACTGGACTGTATATCAGGCAGCCAATCAGTAAACATCAACAAGAAAGCTAGGGATTGTGGGAATTGTAGTTTTGTGAGGGAAGATCAGGAGCCATGATACTCTGTGTGTTGCAGGCTCACACAGGAGCTAGACAGATGGATTTTAGGGTAAGATGCAGCTCTGATTATATGTATAGGTATGGTTCTGGTTGGGTCACAGCTTGCAGCATTAGTGCAGTTTTTCAAAAATCAAGTTGCTTTACTGGAGAACCCCTTTAAGGTGGCCCATTTCAGTCTGGGACCGCCTGAGCTTGCCGGGATGGTGTCTGCAAATTCTGGACTGTTGTTAACTATGCTGGTCAGACCAACAGATGAAATAGTAATGGGACAACCCCCTGTGCATATATTTTTTACAGTTTTCATTTCTTGGTATTATTTCTCTAGAGAGAAACTGCTCTAAAATTAGCGAGGCTCAGAATGTACCTGTCATGCCGCTCTGACAAATGTAAATGGGACGATGCAGGCGCTCGGCTCTTATCATTAATATTCATGCTGCAAATGAGTTGAGTTCTCACTTCATTTCATCTTTTTTTTTTTTTTTTTTTTTTTTTTTTTATACTACTTATCTGTATTTTTGACTTTGAAATGCTGAAAATTGTAGTAAGCCCGCAATCTGTGATCACATATAAATTATTGTATGTTTCTCATCACGGCCCACGTTTACGAATGTGTCTGTGCCAAAAAAAATCTAAAAAGTGGTGCAGTTTGGTGTATCTGAAATGTTAAGTAAGGAATGGGGCTTGACGGGGATCACATGTACCGATGCAGCGGTGACGCTTCCCTCGTGCGTCACATGACCCACTACATGTAACCATAGTAAAACAGGAAGTTTATTAGTAGATATTGGAGTGTGTCAGTGGCAGCAGGGAGCCAAAGGAGGCGAAGTCCAGTGAGGTTGGGGGGGGGGCTTCTGTCAGAAAGGTTGCCAATGCCGGGCAACACTTTTAAAGAGGATCTGTCACCTCTCCTGACATGCCTGTTTTAAAAGCTACATGCATTTCCCATGTAATAACAATTCTGGATCATCTATGCTGCCATTCCTTTATTATTTCTACTAGAAGTTATGAATGAATTTCTAGCAGTCTGCAGTAAGGGTACAGAGGGGAGGTAACCAGTTGGGGGTGT
Source organism: Rhinella marina (assembly GCA_900303285.1). Classification (NCBI taxonomy): domain Eukaryota; kingdom Metazoa; phylum Chordata; class Amphibia; order Anura; family Bufonidae; genus Rhinella; species Rhinella marina. Next base: position 28,690 of record ONZH01000859.1, read on the forward strand.
GTACCTGCACAGTCTGAAAATGGCAGCACTGATTGGATAGAGTGAGTCAGGTACACACCCCCAACTTGTTACCACCCCTCTGTACCCTTACTGCAGACTGCTAGCAATTCATTCATAACTTCTAATAGAAATAATAAAGGAATGGCGCGACATACAGACATGAGAATAGATGCTCCAGAATAGTTATTATATGGGGAATGCATGAAGCTATTAAAACAGACATGTCAGGAATGGTGAAAGTTCCTCTTTAAGCTCCTGGATTTGGAATTATTCTCTGAAAATATGTAAAATTCATATTTACTGTTGCAATGGAGCAGCTGGACATACACCAAAGCAAGAAATGTGGAGTTAAATTTATGATGCATCTTTTTGATACAGAATCAGATAACGTCATTTTGTGACATGTGCAAAACACGTGTCTGGGAGGCAGTGGAGAAGGCTGATGATGTGGACATCACTTTCTAAATGAAAAATGTTTGATGAAGGATAAAAAAAAATAACCCCCTGCCCCTCTCAAGAATAAATTTGTTTAGATTACCCTTCAGAATGGTTTCTTTTGTGTCCAGACATTACATGGGCTGATGCAGAAGGCAATAGTCAGAAATGGTGAGTCGACTTTGGATGAAACATCCGAAGTTGATTCGCATAAAACTTCGGTTCAGTACTGTACAGATTGGGAGCTCCGCCCAGTATTAGAATGTATTGGCTCCAGTGAGCCGAAGTTCTTACTTAGTGAAGTCTCGCAGGACTTCTTGTCATAAATTAATTTGTACTATAAAGAACCCATTTCCTGAACTCTGCTTCAGTTCTAAGTGGTACCTTGGAACCGAACACGAGTTCGGGGAATGGTTTTGCTTGCTGTGATGGCCTATCTTTAGATCAGATCCTGGGTGTCCAGCTGTCGGCGCCATCACTGTTCAACTGATTTAAGTGGCTGTGAGGCTCCACCGAGTGCTGCATCCCCTCCATTGTTTACTAGGCACAGGGCATTATGCATTATGTCAATTATTGTTTGCTGTTTTAGGTGCGGATTTCACCATTTTGTTCACCAAGGCTGAGATCTGCAGCAAAAACCATAATTATCTAATCTGTGTGCATCTACCCCAAAGGTTCGGAGGTGCAGTACAGACCTGTGCACCTGTGCGAGCACTACTGCAGCTCCCTACAATACAGCCGTGAAACAGCCTTTCTGAACTGATGCGGACCTATTTATTTCAGTGGGGCCGCCAAAGATGCGGACAGCTCAGCAGCACTTCTATTCCGCGGCCACGCATCTGTATTTCCATTCTGTGGCCCCGCAAAAAAGATAGAACTTGTCCTATTCTTGTCCGCAGTTGCGGACACGAATAGGCATTTCTACCATAGGACTGGCCGGTATCCGTGTTTTTACAGATCCACAATTTGCAGACCGCAAAACGCATATGAACGTCTGAATGGGCCCTTAAGGTGAATGTAGACGGCAGATTATTGGGCAGGTTATTGTGAACAGTCTGTGGGTGTGAAGGTGTGATTGATCATACGATGAAGTTGAAGGAGTGATCCTGTCGTTCTTGCTGGTACCTAAATTATCGTTTGTGGGCAGCAGGTCGTGCGGTCTAAACAGCGATCTGCCGCCCAGAAATAATGCAGGATGAGTGATCGCAATAACGACCGATCGTCCTCGTACTGTGGAGGTGATCGCTGCCTGTAAATGCAGAGCTTCACCTCCACTGAGTGAACAGCCGACTGTCGGGAAGGAGCGCTCGCTTCCTGGTGATAGGCTGCTGCTCAGCACATCTAAATCCGCCTTTAGAGCGACCTTATCTCCGTTTTCCTGAGGGTTGCATGATATAAATGTCCTTGCATTGGGGGTGCACATCTCACATTGGAACTTGGAAAAGATCAAACATTTGGAATTTCCTATTTACACAATTTCTGTTCTTGGAATTAAATAGAGAAAATAAACAGTGACGTGCCGAGTGTTTTCATTTAATTACTGGAGATGAGTGCTGACCCTCCCTGCCTCCACGTGTCTCTTCTCATTACCCGGAGAAGCGTCCTCCAGAAGCCGCCTGTTCTGAATTACGTCTACTTGACTTTTATTTAATATTTTCTGCAAGGTGCCCGCGTATAGAGTTCTTTATTAATCCTGCCCCCGTCCACGGTATAGGGTTAAAGGGGTTCTCTGAGTTATATATATTATAGTTATATCCTCAGGATAGGTCATCAATATCAGATCTGCAGGGGTCCGACACCCGGCACCCCCGCCAATCAGCTGTTTGAAGAGGAGGCTCGCGCCGTATCAGCGCTGCCTCCTCTTCACTGTTTACATGCTGGCCGACGTGGGGGTAGTGGTGAGTAGGTGTAATTACACTTCACTGCCCCATTTATTTCAATGGGAAGAATCGCTTCCATAGACTTGTATGGGAGCAATTCTTCCCATTGAAATGAATGGGGCGGTGAGGTGTAATTACACCTACTCACCACTACCCCTGTTACGGCCAGGACGTAAACAGTGAAGAGGAGGCAGCGCTGATACGGCACGCGCCTCCTCTTCAAACAGCTGATCGGCGGGGGTGCCAGGTGTCGGACCCCTGCAGATCTGATATTGATGACCTGAGGATAGTTCATCAATATATGTAACTCGGAGAACCCCTTTAACTAACTTTTCCCCCCAAAACGAATGAAGGTACAGGTCGAGCACTGCTGCTCCATATATGTCTATGGGATTGCTTGAAATAGCTGAGCAATTGTACTTGGCTATCTTCAGCAATCCCGTAGAGAAGGCAAGGAATGGCAGTGTTCATGCCTGACCTTCTGTGCCATCCATTTTGTGGGACAGCACCTCCTCATTCTTGTGGTCCCAGCAGTCGGATCCCTCCCGATCTAATAGTTAAAAGGGTTGGCCCATCTCCCACATTCGTCACGTATAGCTAGGATATGCCACTAATGTCGGATAGGGACAGGTCCCACCTTTGGGACCTGCGCCTATCTCTAGAAAGGGGCCCCCAAAGCGAAGAAGAGCGCGGGCCCTATCTCCATTCACCTCTATGGGAGTTCAGGAATTTGCGAGCCAGCGCTTGCCTATCTTTGGCACTCCCATAGAAGTGAACGGAGGGTGGCAGCCCTTGCACAGTGCCACCCTTGTTCACTTTGGGGGCTCGTTCTAGTGATAGGTGCAAGTCCCTCAACTATCTGACATTGATGGCATATCCTAGGACAGGGATTAGCAAGCTCAGGTATCCAGCTGTTGTGACACTACAACTCCCAGAATCCTCCTGTCACTTCTGTGGGAGTTACAAGAACAGCCGAGTTAGTTTGCATGCTGGGAGTTGTAGTTTCACAGCAGATGGAGTTCTGAAGGTTGCTGATCCCTGTCCTAGCCATATGCCACCAATGTGAGAGATGTGCCAACCCCTTCAAGCCCCTGTCCTATGGGTAGGGCTTAACATCATCCATCTGCGATACCCCTTTAAGTGATAAATATTCAGACAGTTTTGGGAAGAAAGGGGACAAAACAGATTACGGATCAAATTATGCATTGCAGATTCTCCGGAAAAGCAGCAAGCTGGTTGATGTTGTCATCCTATTAATTTTTTCTAGAAATCCCATGTGAAATATTATATCCTCGTTCTAATTTCTCTATTTTAATTACCCTCGCTGATGCCAAGTGCAAGTTCTGTTGCTGACAAATATTCGGGAAGTTTATAAAATTGTCTACAGAACGGACAGAGATTTAGAACTGTACAAAGTCCGTCAGCAACTGTGTGATTTGCAGGATGTTTAGCTTTTCTTTCATACCGTATTGACCTCAGTTAGGGGAATAAGGTGACGTAAAAAGCCATAAAAAAACCTAAACAGCCCAATTATCCATATGGCCTGGTCACATGTGGATGAGATAATCGGTTTCCCGTCTTCCCATCTGGCAGTGCCTTCGCAGTTCCACCCGTGCCTTAGTTTTAGTAAATGCATCCCCTAGTATAACAATTCTGGAAGGTCTTTTCTTAGAACTCTATGTTCCTCTGTTATTCCTACTGGAAATGTATGAATAGATGGTCCACTGGGTGTTACCAGTCTAACATTGACAACACTAATTGGACAATGGTTGGACAGTGCTGGGGACACACCCTTTGACAAGGGGAACAATTTATTTAGTTTCTAGACAGAATAAGAGGAATTGCACAAAAGTTATAGAGGAACAGAGTTTTAGGGAAAGTTAGTCCAGAATGAATATTTCTTCGGGGGGATAAAAGTATTTACTAAATTAGCCATGTTGGTATCTATCTATTTCTATGGGGGTCATTTATTAACCAGAAATATGCCTATATTAGGTGTATTTCTGGAGCAGATTGCCGCATAAAGGTCCTTTGCGTCGCAATCTGCAACTTCTTCGTCTAAAAAAAATAATCTGTATTTTTTTTAAGGTAGCAGCAATGTATACAGTTTCAAGTTATCACTTCTTCAGGATGAAAAAGTCATATTTTAATAAATTCTAGACTTCGTGGGAGTAGCGGAACCCAAAGACCCTGTTTTTAATTTTACACGTTACTGCGCTGTCACAGAGCAGGCTAGTAGTTGTTTCTTACCATATACTGGTTCTCTCCACAGATGGGTTTACAGCGTGCCTAGATAACGGAGGAGCGTCTTCATACAGATCACCTCCTCTTACCATTACGGTAAGATAATTATTGATATACATATTTAAATAAGTTTTTTTTTTTTTTTTAAAGCAGTTTGTAAAATCATACGTGATTTTCTGAGACTAAGGTATAGCTGGCAAATCCTTCGAATAGGCCAGTATGGGATCGGAGCTCGTCAGACACCTGACAGAAAGCACCACCATGCTCAAGCTCCTTGTTTTCCTAGTCTTGTACAACCTTTTCAAATCCACACCCCGCCAGCAGTCTGATTGCAGGGTGCTGATGGGTGTAATAAAGACTCCCGGGTCTGCCATTATTGTTGTCTATGAGGCCCTGCCTGACAGGTATAATACACTGCAGTACTGAAGTATTGCAGTTTATTGTATTGGGGATTAGAAGATCACAAATGGAAGTTAATGAAAGTTAAATGGTTTTTGAGGAGAAAAATCAAGTAAAAAATGCCTTTTTCCCTTACAAAGTCCACTATATAATTGGAAAAAAAATGATTGGTATTGATGTGTCCATAACATTCCAACCTCTAAAATAATCACATTTCTTAAAAGGGGTTGTCTCACTTAATCAAAGGCATTTATCATTCCATCACTTTATACATTACTTGTATGCAGAGGTTACGACCACCCTGCAATCCAGCAGCAGAGGTCGTGCTTGCACACTATAGGTAGCACACAAGCATTGTGGGTTGAAATGGGGCTAGGATCACGTGCCCAATGTACCCCGAAAGTGCCTGTTATAGAATTACATCGGGAGCACAGCGCTCACCCGGTAAGGAGAAATAAATTTATGATCATCCTATTCTTGTAAGACTCCCCATTGTGTGCGAGATATGCTGTAAATATAACCAGAAATCCCCTTAGTGACCACCCATATGGTATAAGGGCCCTTAGCTTTTCACAGCGGCCCTGTCTAAGCGCTGCATGGGTCCCGCAAGGAGTGGGGTCTTAGCTCTCACATAGGAGCCGCGCTCCTGCTCCACATGGAAGGCAGTGACACAGGGAGCGGACTCCCTCTGTCTCCCATCAGCACCCCATAAATTCAATCGCAGGGGTGCCGATGTGTGTAAAGGCTGGCTGGGGTCTGATATAGGCCACAAGCCTACCTTGAGTAGTTTCCAGCAGGCTGTACCTCTCTGGCGCAGCCTTCTGGTCAATGTCAGTGCAGCACTGAGATTAAAATGCAGTGCGCTATAGGGATAGTGCATTGTATTTTAAAAGCAATCAAAATGTCTGTTATAGTCCTTGTGGGACTATTAAGTGGTAAAAAACTCATTAAATTAAAAAATGATTTCCACTGAAATTACGCTTTTCAATTAAATAAATTGGAAAAAAAAATCTCCCCATGTTTGGTATCGATGCGTCCGTAACGACCCGCGCTGTATAAATATCATGTAAATTATCCCCTATGGTGAACGCTGTTAAAAATAAATAAAACAAATTGCAAATTTATTCTTAGTTCCCACCGAAAAAAACGTAATAACAAGTGTTTAGTAACAGTCATTTACTCCAAAATGATACCAATGAAAGATGTCCTGCAAAAATCAAGCCCTCACACAACTCAAAAGATTTTTTTTTCGTTTTATTGCGCAAAAGTAGTAAAATGTAAAAAAATAAATAAATATGTATTTGGTATCACTGTACTGACCCAGAGAATAAAGATGTTATGTTATTTATACCAGAGTGAACACCGTAAAATTTATAACGTAGAAACTCAGTGGCAGTTTTGCTATTCTTCCCATCTCCCTCCCAGAAAGAGTTAAAGGGGTTATCCAATACTATAAACTGCCCCCCATATGCCCGGGCCCCTCACAGGGAATATACTTACCTGGCTCCCTGCGGCGCTCCTGGTCCCCACACCACCGCTGCTGCTTCTCCCCATGCGCCGATGAAAACATCCGGTGTTGGGGGGGGAAACAACCACTGGCAGATGGGGACGAGCCTCCCTAGCATCGTGGGAGATCAGACAATATTTTACATATCATCTGCAGAACCATGCCCCTTCCCCTTAGCAATGCTGATCATCTGAAAAACCATTCCCCTTCCTCTTAGCAATGCTGATCATCTGAAGAACCAGGCCCCGTCCTCTTAGCAATGCTGATCATCTGAAGAACCAGGCCCCGTCCTCTTAGCAATGCTGATCATCTGAAGAACCAGGCCCCGTCCTCTTAGCACTGCTGATCACCTGTAGAACCAGGCCCATGACCCTTCCTCTTAATATTATTTCAGATCTTGTCAGTAGTCTTCCTGGATCATGTATTTTTTAGCTGCAGGAGGTCATGACCAGTTAGCAGATGATGTCAGGTCACTGGAATGATTGGAATGAATGTAGGTTTTTATTTTTATTTTTTTTTATTATTTTTTTTTTTCCTTTTACCTTCAATTTTCAGAAATTTTTTCTCTTCGATCGCTGTACAGTGTCGACACTGTTTGCACGATGTTGCGTTCTTCCAGTGCAGAGTATGTAGGTGCACTATTGTGGTCTCAGACTATAATGTACAAGGTCCACCCATCTGGAAGAACAACACTAGTGTTCAGACATGGCTCCAGAGTTCACTAATTTTTACTAGTTTCTATTGCAAAATTTGCTGAGTGTTTTTTTCTGCTTCATTTAAAAAGTATGGTTCATGTGGTAGTAATTAATAGAAGACTCTGCTGACCTGAGGCAGACCGGTTCCTAGGGGCCCTCTGCCAGACAGTATCATTGAATGGGCTGTGGTTGCTAGGCAGTGTATCTTTAGTAACCAGACAGTCAGAATGGAGCTGACAGTTGAGAGGGAACCAGTTTCCAGTTTTTCATCAGTCTGGCCATGCTTGCCCTTATCTCAGGGCTTGTTAATTAAATGAAGTGTGTGTGTATATATATATATATATATATATATATATATATATATATATATATATATATATATATAATTTTTTTTTTTTTTTTTTTTTTTTGCACATCCTTTGTACAGTCACCGGCCCCTGTACAGGCACAGTGGAATAATATGATAGTATTTTCCTGCCTGAATGCTGTCCACAATACCTGGATCTGTGGATAAAGTGAACCTGAGGTCACCATAGGTTTCAGTTCAGTTGAGGCTGTGGTAATCTGGGTTTTGTGGCTGTAATACATTTGGACAGTTGCCTAGAAACAAATCCTGCAGGTGATGAGTGACTACGCTGGATCTCCATGCTCCTGTGGAGCCCAGTGTAGTCACCTGATTGTTTCCTCATAGCACTGTGGCCTCCTGCTTTTCTGAGAGGAATGTCTCTTGATCCCTATTGAAATGTTGAAGGGAATTGTGCCAAGTTTTCATAACTAACTCATCCGTGGGTGTACTACCGTCTTGGACCTCCACCTAGGTTTGAGTGATATACCGCGGTATTAAGAAATGACGACATAGCGATATCACGGTTTCCTAATAGCTGTGGTGTTTAATGACGTCATAGGAACAGCCGCATGTGTTCTGACTTCTTCTAAAATGACCACGTCCTGCTGCCTGCATGCATTACATGTCCATTCCCGCAGCGGCCGCATCCTCCTCGCTCCTATTTCTTCATGACTCCGGCCACCAATGTCAGGAAATTGCTATGCACACGAGCCAGGCAGCCAGTGAGAGAGGCGAACCCTGTCTCTCTGAGGTTCTCCTGGTCCTGGCCTGACTTTGCCCAAGGCGGGGGAAGTGCGACCACAGGATGTAAAAGATAGTACTAGGTACTGATGAATAAAGGTGGTCCTCTCTTCCTGTCTAGATCCGCTCAGGCTCATCAACGGGGAATACCTGTCGGGAGTCCGATCAGTAGATGCCCCATACAGTGTAATGTCTCTGTTTCCCCCATACAGGAGCAACAGGGAGACCCTACTGTATGGGGCCACAGGGAGACCCTACTGTATGGGGCCACAGGGAGACCCTACTGTATGGGGCCACAGGGAGACCCTACTGTATGGGGCCACAGGGAGACCCTACTGTATGGGGCCACAGGGAGACCCTACTGTATGGGGCCACAGGGAGACCCTACTGTATGGGGCCACAGGGAGACCCTACTGTATGGGGCCACAGGGAGACCCTACAGTATGGGGCCACAGGGAGACCCTACACTGATAGGGTAGGGGTGGAGGTGAAATTGTTGCCCCATGAACACAGTACAAGGTCAACTTGGCCCCGGCCGCCCCATGAGCACAGTATAAGGTCAACTTGGCCCCGGCCGCCCCATGCGCACAGTATAAGGTCAAACTTGGCCCCGGCCGCCCCATGCGCACAGTATAAGGTCACCTTGGCCCCGGCCGCCCCATGCGCACAGTATAAGGTCAACTTGGCCCCGGCCGCCCCATGCGCACAGTATAAGGTCACCTTGGCCCCAGCCGCCCCATGCGCACAGTATAAGGTCAACTTGGCCCCGGCCGCCCCATGCGCACAGTATAAGGTCACCTTGGCCCCGGCCGCCCCATGCGCACAGTATAAGGTCACCTTGGCCCCAGCCGCCCCATGCGCACAGTATAAGATCACCTTGGCCCCGGCCGGCACATGCGGTAAAACTTGTATCCTCCATACAGTATAACAACTTTTAAACAATAGGTAATTTTCTGGTGACACATTCCCTTAAATCATACGTGGACTGGGGACACACATTCTATATGAAGGCTCACCATTCCTGAGTGGCAGTTATGTAAACCTCTGAGTACCTTCCAGGTAGGGAGTATAATTAGTATTACCAGGGTGAATATATTATTTCTTGTCTATATGATGGGAAAAATAAGCTGTTGGTGTCAGAATCCAGGTCATGCCAGTTAGCGTGTGATATATTGTAGTGGATGCAGGTGCACAGGGCAAGAGTTCACATTCTTTGCACCTGTCTTTCGGATGCTGGTAATGCTGGCACGGGGTGGGGGATTCCTGTGGGTTAAACACTCGCCTCATTTAATATCTTACACCATGAAGTGTGATGTAGGCTCTTCCGTTGCCTTCTCACACAGCTAGCAGTATAAAAGTAAAACGTAAGTAAAATTAAAATGTATGGGGCTTTCTAATATAGTTGGTGTTTTAATTCTTAAAGGGCATCTGTCAGCAGTTCTGTACCTATGACACTGGCTGACCTGTTACATGTGCACTTGGCAGCTGAAGACATCTGTGTTGGTCTCATGCGCTCTCTGCACTTTGACAAGACAAGGTAGTAAAAACATCACTGGAGAGGGTGCTGCAGTTGCAGAGAGAGCAGAGCCTCTAGGTGTAATGGTAACGCCCCCATTGCTCCTAGAGGCTAATTTGCATATAATAAAACATCATTTTTCTCAGCAATGCAGGCACATAGGAACATGGGACCAACACAGATGTCTTCGGCTGCCAAGTGCACATGTAACAGGTCAGCCAGTGTCATAGGTACAAATCTGCTGACAGATGCCCTTTAATTTTCACGATCTCTGCTTACAGGCTGTGAATGGAAACTTTCTTAAAGAGGCTCTGTCACTAGGTTTTAACCTATGTATTTAAATACATAGGTTAAAACCCCTTAACTTGTACATTTATAACATACCTTTATTGCAGAGTACAGCGCAGCGGTTGTGCTGGAAAACTAACTTAAAACGGTATGTTAATGAGCCTTCGGAGCACCGGGGGGGGCGGGCTCTTTTTTCCTGAGCACCGCTTCTTCACGGCTCCCCGGGGCCCGAGGCTCTCCCCCATGCCGACGTCCACGCCCCTCTGGAAATAGATTGACAGCGCTAGACCGTTTGGCGCTGAAATCACTTCGCTGCGGCGCGTGCGCACAAGGATGGAAGCGCTTGCCGTGTTCGGCACCGCAAGCGCTTCTGCACATGCGCCGGCGCGATCGGACTGCGCAGGCGGCGGATTTCAGCGCTAGGCCAAACGGTCTAGCGCTGTCAATCTATTTCCAGAGGGGCGTGGACGTCGGCATGGGGGAGAGCCTCCGAAGGCTCATTAGCATACCGGTTTAAGTTCGTTTTTCAGCACAACCGCTGCGCTGTACTCTGCAATAAAGGTATGTTATAAATGTACAAGTTAAGGGGTTTTAACCTATGTATTTAAATACATAGGTTAAAACCTAGTGACAGAGCCTCTTTAATGCTATTCAAAGGCTGGACTCCTGTCCTGATTACAAGCTGCTCACATCAGTGCTTTCCTCTTTGAGGCAGAGGGTTGCTTAGCTGAGCTGTGGTTAAAAGACAAAAATGTATGTTGTTTTTTTTTTTTTTTTCTTCTTCGGGAACTTCCTCCTTTTTGCCAAAGCCTCTGAGTTTTTGCCTTGAATGACTCAGAGTCAAACAATGCATTGCGCCTGTCAGCACTTCGACGGCAGGGTTTCACACATGGAAGTCATACTACCTAAATGTTATATGGGTTGATGTTTGTACCCTAAAACGTGCAAAACTGCAGATTTATAAGAAATCTTAACTATTCTGTAAGGCGGAGGTGCCACGGTGGATTACCATTATCACATCCTGACTTTGTTTTCCTAAGGGAATCATGGAGGATGTGCTAACCTGAACCCCAAATCCATGTTTGATAAAGACAAGGTAGATGCAAGTTGAGGGGGCAAATTCTGACTTTTGCTGTGGGGCTCTGTGATTTCTATGTAAGTCTCATTCCTATTGACTATACCAGTTTTTGCGTGCTGTACGTGGCTTGCTTCCCTTTAGGCTAGGGGCACAGCTCCTGCATATTGTTCCGTTTTTCTATTCTGGTCTAGAGCCCATTGATGGTGGCATCCATCAGGTTTCCGATATGGTGCAGTGTTAGTAGCACAACATACTGCGGTATTTTTCGAGATTCTGCCACAGTTTACTCTTCTGGTTTTGCAGGATTCCTGATGGTCGCGAAGGTCTGCTCTGACAATGAGTAGTCTTGTAGCGAGCTGTGGGTATACCTGGCTCTCACCATTGTTTACAACCTGCTATGAAGTCAGATTGACAGCCTTGGATAATCCGCTTCAGACAGGTTCCTGTAGTCAAATTGACCATACTACATGTTAAAGCTTGCTTGCATCTAGCTTTATTAATTGCATTGTCCCATGAAAAATGATACATTTTTCAAACCAGCACCTGGATCTGAATACTTTTGTAATTCCATGTAATTAAAAATTTAGCATAGTCACTGAGTTATTCAAAATGTATCTGTATAGCGCCACCTGCTGTTTATTTTCCTTCTCTGTCCACTACACTGAGGTGGTCGCACATGCTCAGTTTGACTTTCAATGGAGTTCATGACGGCTCCGTCTTGGCTATGTTAAAGAGAACACAACCAGATCCATTCATAACGGACGCAGATGGTTGTATTATCAGTAACGGAAGCGTTTTTGCTCAACCCTAACAGATCCAGCAAAAACGCTAGTGTGAAAGTAGCCTAAGTTAGCAAAGTACAAGTGAGCGGCTATATCCAGCAGTCCCATAGAACTGAATGGAGTAGCAGCACCCATGCGTGACCACTACTGCATTCAGGCGGGGGAGCCCCAGTGGTTGGATCCCTGCCGATCAGATGCTTATTCCGTATGCTATGGAAATATAGGAAGAAGTGGTAGTCTGGGCCTACGCTTGACGTGTGTATTACCACATCTGTAGTTTTCTACGGACAGTGGGTCCATGATGACACCACAGAAGCATACCTTATTTTTGTCCATAATTACAGATCCATCATGCACATTAATATTCTATGGGTCTGTGAAAACCACCGATACAACATGGGTACCATCGATGTTTGGTCTGTGGCCTTAACAGATCGTCTGGAAGTTAATTTTCAGCCTGTGTGCCACTTGCGGGTCTGTACAGATCACTTTTCAGCAGTCATTTCATTATCATTACGGGCAGGATTACAATGACTGATATCGCCTATATATCACATCTTATCTACTCCCTCTTGACATCTTCACAGGTCACAGAGTATGTCTAGAAAACTTTCCCATGCAAGACAATTAGGTCCCCTCTGGACCATTGTGGCTATGGCCCATGGCGACTGCTGTAAAGCCTGTCTCTAAATGCTGTTAAGAACAGCTCAGACAAGATGGTTGTCCCCATAGTCATGTTCAGGAAACAAAATTTAAAAAATCAGATAATAAAAAAGGTTAGAAAAAAATTATTTGTCGCTACCTGGTTTTCTGGCAGAAAACCTTTTCAGAGACACATTCCCTTTAAGTGGAATACATTTTAATTAAAAATAAGTCACCCTCCATCTCACCCACTTCTATGCTGGAAAAAGTGGAATATGTGCTTCATGAATATGGTCACGATATTTCTCGATGTATTTACACCAAGACAATTCGCAAAAAATACATTGATAAATCTGCTTCCCTTCTATTTCAAAACTGGCTGCCAGCAGCCACCACTAGGGGGAGCTCAGTGCAAATTTAATTTATACAATTACTATGGAAGCTGTAATCATCTCTTTGCCTTTGCTCCCCCTAGTGGCAGCTGCATGAAAATGCAGTGTTTTCTTGTCAGAAAAGGATTTTTTTTTTTTTTATCCCCACTCTCTCAAGGCCCTATAGCAGGGGTCAGGAACCTTTTTGGCTAAGAGAGCCGTAAACGCCACATATTTTGAAATATAATTCCGCGAGAGCCGTACAAAATGTTTAAAGGGCCATTGACAGATCAATCGCTCCAATGTTCACTTAGTACAGCAAGGAATGCTCCTCCCTGCTGTATAAAGCCACAACTGGACTGAAACAATGGTAATTAGCAGTAAAAAAATTAAATAAATAACTTACATTGTGAGCTTGCGATGCATGACATCAGTCCAGCAGTCTGGCTTCTTCTTTTTCCTGCGCATGACTGGAAGCTGGCATTGGTGTAATATGGGTGGCAGATGTTTTTTAAGGCCATATTTTTATTTTTTTTTTTTGGGGGGGGGGGGCTATATAATGGATTATGTGGGATTATTTTCAGGGGTGAAGTGGGAAGGGGGGGTTGGTGGGACACACTGTATTACACAGCCCCTTTATTGATGCAGCTCACTGCTGCTGACCATGAGGCTGTGTAACAATTTCCATGTTATAATGTTCACCTTCAAAGCAGCAGCACAGCCAGGGGTTTCTGGAACGTCCAAGGGAGACACAAGGGAGGAGGCAGATGCCGCTTCACTAGGGGACGCAGGTGCGTGCTTGCAGACGGCGCGGCTATGCAGGGAGTTATGGGAAATGTAGTCCATGCTCCCTGCCGCTCACCACTGCCGCCAATGCTTATCAGGCCATCAAAGAACTACCAATATCAGCGTGCACCGCGGCCTGATGGAGCGCGGTGCATGCATCCTTCCCATAGACAGGTAGCAGGGGCGTAGCTAAAGGCTCATGGGCCCTGGTGCAAGAGTTCAGCTTGGGCCCCTGCCCCCCCCCCGCCTAATACAGCGCCCCATACCTCTTACATCCAGTATAATACAGCGCCCCATACCTCGTACATCCAGTATAATACAGCGCCCCATACCTCGTACATCCAGTGACGTCTCCTCGGATGTACATCTTCTCTTTCCTCATCTTCTCCTTTCAGACCAGACGCCATTTTCCAGCCATTTCTCATGTCTGCAGTTTGACAGAAAAAAATCTTAGTTTACTACTTTTCCATCATCCTCCCATCTTCTGGACAAATCATCCTACCACCCCCAGTACTGTGCCACTAGTACCACACAGATTATGTGCCAGTAAGAAATGCCCCAATAATGCGCCAGAAGTTCCCCCCCATTGATTCCCCCCCAAAATCATGTGCCAGTAAGAAATGCCCCAGTGCCCCCATGTGCCAGAAAAATGCCCCCCATACCAGTAAAAATGGCCCCAGTGCCTGTAATAATGCCCCCAGTGCCCCCTTGTGCCAGTAAGAAATGCCCCAGTGCCCCCATGTGCCAGAAAAATGCCCCCCATACCAGTAAAAATGGCCCCAGTGACTGTAATAATGCCCCCAGTGCCCCCTTGTGCCAGTAAAAATGCCCCCAGTGCCCCCATGTGCCAGTAAAAATGCCCCAGTGCCAGTAAAAATGCCCCAGTGCCCCATGTGCCAGTAAAAATGCCCCCAGTGCCAGTAAAATGCCCCAGTGCCCCCATGTGCCAGTAAAAATGCCCCCAGTGCCAGTAAAAATGCCCCCAGTGCCAGTAAAATGCCCACAGTGCCCCCATGTGCCAGTAAAAATGCCCCCAGTGCCAGTAAAATGCCCACAGTGCCCCCATGTGCCAGTAAAAATGCCCCCAGTGCCAGTAAGTGCCCCCATGAGCCAGTAAAAGTGCCCCCATGTGCCAGTAAAAATGCCCCCAGTGCCCCCATGTGCCAGTAAAAAATGCCCCCAAAGCCCCCATGTGCCAGTAAAATAATAAAAAAAAAATTAACACTTATACTTACCTCCAGCAGCGATGCGATGCAGGCCTCTTCTGGCCTGTGTCCCGCGCTGTACGGCTCAGGCGGCGCGATGACGTCATCGCGCCGCCTGAGCCGGCCTCTGATAGGCTGCAGGCCCAGTGCCTGCAGCCTATCAGAGGAACGGGCAGGGGAGACACCTCTCCCTCCCCTGCCCCAGTACAATACAGTCATCTGTATCGCCGTCCTGAGGACGGCGATACAGATGACTATGGAGATGAGCGCTTCCATAATGGAAGCGCTCATCTCCCTCTGCAGGGCCGCGCCGCACCTGACGCCACTGACAGGTAGGAGCCCTGTCTGCGAGCCAGATACGGCCATCAAAAGAGCCATATCTGGCTCGCGAGCCATAGGTTCCCGACCCCTGCCCTATAGCATTTCAGTGGGGTGTCTCTATTGAAAGTAGGCCACTGCCCTCAGCAATATTACGCTAGTGTCTGTGATGAGCCAACCAATTAGATTTGTATTCCCAATGTCAGTAGTGCTCCTTGGCTTTCCTCCATGTGCTGTGTCTGCGTGTGTTATTTGTCTCTTTCTTACATCTATCTTTTTTTTTTTTTTTTTTTTTTGTTTCTTTAGGTGGTTCTCTGGATTTGGAAAACTGAAAGATTTGATGTGGGGAAGGTATGCCATCAATTATATAGCTTTCTTCTGTCTGTACGTGTATTGTCACTAGAGGCCGAGAAAATAGAAGTGATAGTCGTTTATATACCCACGTGGGGGCCACATGTATAAAATAGAACTTTTTTTGTTTAATTTGATGTACGGTAAATCTGGCGCATTTACAGTTTGTGATGTAGACATTGATATTAAATCATGTCAGTGTTGGTCGGCCAGCCTGGTGTAGGTCTGGTTAGCTTTATGACAAAATGAGATACAGCCGACTGGGAAGTGAAAAATGACAATTAGATCAGTCACTACCTACTGGTCATGGAGAAAATGTAAGGGTTTCCGAGAGATATGAACATAGCCTAAAACGTGTTTAATATGTTGTATTTCTCGGCCTTGTGCTGAATCCAAGTGTACAGTTGTGTACAGTATTAGGCCTCGCTCACATGTCCGTTTGACGTCCCTTTTCACTGACCCATAGACTTCAGTGGGCGTGTTTTGTCCTCATAATGGACCAAAGTAGTGCATGTCTCCATGGTTTTTCCCCTGACCCGTGATGTGTGAACAAACACATTAAAGGGGTTATCCAAGACTAACAATTGTTCCTCCATATGCCCAGGCCTCACACTGAATCTACTTACCTGGCTCCCTGCTCCATGCGCCACTCCTGGTCCCTGCACTGCCGCTGCAGCCTCTCCACATGGGCAAATGAAAACATCCGGTGTCGGGAGGGAGCAGCTAATGGCGGACTGTGACAGGGGCAAGCCTCTCTAGCGTCACCAGCGATGCAAGGGAGGGCGTCCCCGTCACCACCTGCCATTGGCCAGGAGCTGATGCACATGCATGTCTGTGTGTGTGCTCCCACACGGTCCCAGTCACCAGAGAGGCAGGCTCTTTTTCCTATAGTATGCAAGCACGACCACTGCTGCAGGATTGCAGGGTGGTCGTAACCCCTCGGATATGAGCAGTGTATAATGTGATGGAAAAATGAATCCAGCCAGCAAAGGAAACAATATGGACAATCACAACACATTAGTAAGTGCTTTTATATTAACTTTCTCCACATGATAAATGTCACTTGCTGAAGTGACACAACCCCTTTAAGCCTTAAGCCACTTTGCCACGTACAAATATATTGGGTCTCTAAGTAGCAAGCTTGAAATATTTTGCATTGCTCAACTAGATGTGGTCAAAGGCTTTTGCGTCACACTTTCTACTTCCTTATGCCTCTGTCCACATGGTATGAAACTTTTCTAAGAATATAGTTAAGCAATTTAGAAAGCTGTACAGGAGAATGTGATAATTTGAGCATTAAGTAAACTGCTCCTCTAATTGTGCCTTGTGCAACCTTAGAAATAACAAATACTTGAGTCTAGCTAATGGAGAACACGCATATTTACTCTGTAAAATATACGTGCGCCAGACACCTCTCTACAAGTGAGAACCATCATTAAAGAAGTCTGTCACAAAAAAATTCACTGCTAGACCAGACACCATGCCTTGTAGGACTAGCTCAGCTGAATGTAATGATACCTTTCACTTAGCGATTTGTTGTTGTTTTTTTTTCTGGAGAAAAAGAACTTTCAGTCCATATGCAAATGAAAAAATAAGTGCACCGAGGCCAGGCCCAATTCACTCTGTGCATCTTGCACTTCGATCAGATTTTTGCATCTCTCCTGGCCCTGTTAATGAAAAACATAGAGGAGCTGGCAGAGGTAAGGTGGGAAACAAGGGTGCACAGAGTGGCTTGGGCCACCTTCTGTGCACTTAACAGCTTATTTGCATACGGATTAAAAGTACTTTTTCACCAGAATGAAGCAGTGAATCGCTAAGTGAAAGGTATCATTCCATTCAGCTGAACTAGCTCTATAAGGTGCCTGGTTTAACACTGAATTTCCTGATGACAGACTCCCTTTAAAGGCTATGGATACCTGAACAAGCAGAGAGTTACATGAATAAAATACTAGTTCTACTGAGTCACCTCCCACAAGTCTATATATCAATCTGCTATATATATCAAGGTGCCTGGTTTAACACTGAATTTCCTGGTGACCGACTCCCTTTAAAGGCTATGGATACTTTTGAAAATTAAAAGGTAAGTGCATTGGGAAAGTCTTCAGTTTCCCTTCGTCAATCTGCATTCAATTACTTAGGATAGGGGATAACTAGCTGATTGCTGTGGGTCCCTAGTTAGGCCCCATTCACACAACAATGGGACCCCCACTAATCGTGAGAACGGGTGTCCCGTTTCCCCATTCTGATGGAGTGGCAGGTTGTGTATGTGCGCGGCTGCTCCATTCATTCTCTGAGACAGCTGGAAATAGCAAAGCGCCATACTCGCCTGTCGGCAGTGCACATTCACGACCTGCGGCTCCTTGAAGCATGTTATCCTGTGAATAAGGGTTAACTCAAAAACTTGGCACAACCACTTGAACATCTCTGCTCTTTCTGAGATCAGTATCCCAAATGGGCTGTCTTATCAGAGATTGCCAGTCTTCCCTGTATGTGTGTATACATAGCTGTCCATCACTGATGAACTACTGAGCCCTGAACAAGCAGAGAGTTACATGAATAAAATACTAGTTAGGCCCCATTCACACAACAATATTGCGGAATAGTTGCGGCCCCATTCACCTCTATGGAGCTGGGAGCCGCCGCACAGACCTAGCTCCATGCCTCGGCTCCGATGAAGCATGTCCTATACTTGTCCGCACACATGGACAAGTATAGGCATTTTGAATGGGGCCGCCTGGCGTGTGTTCCAAGCGTGCGGAACACACGCCGGGCGGCCCCCCGTATTATTGCGGGTCCACAATAATACGGCCGTCTGAATGGGGCCTAATACTGAGTCACCTCCCACAAGTCTATATATCAATCTGCTCCGTTCCTCCTGCTCTATAACATGCTGCCTGCTGATTGTACTGCATCTTCCTGGTGACAACTGGTCTTAAGGTGTTATGTGGGGAATTTATATTGATGACCTATCCTCAGGATAGGTCATCACTATCAGATTGCCGGGGTCTGATGCTCTGGACCCCCGTTAATCAGCTGTTAGAAGAGGCTGGCACTCATTGAAAGCCGCGGCTCCTTCCTAGGCCATGTGACCAATGTACGTTGATGTCATTAAGTTGCAGCTCAACCCCATTGAAGTGTGCTGTGCTTGGAGAGATGCAGGGAGCCGGTTGCGCTCACCAGAACTCCAGTGAGCACGGCGGCTTCCTAAAACAGCTGATTGGCGGGGGTGCCCTAACTCTGATCCCCACCTATCTGATATTGATGACTTATCCTGAGGATAGGTCATCATCAGCAATTCCTAGAATCGCCCCTTTAAGGCTTACATGTTTCAGTAATTGCCTATAAGTTTGTTACAGGTGGAACACATTTAACATCCCTCACCTCTAATAACTACATGGGCAACAAACCCAGTAAAAACGCACACTTTTTACAATGGATTCTGTTGCATTTTTTTCAGAAAGCAGTGGAATAAAAACACAACACATTTTGTATTTGGCTGTTGTCACTGAACCTCCTCCAGGCTGCTTCCTGCATCCTGTAGATGATGTAAGGCTATTGCCCAAATCGTTCTCGCCTCCTCTTGCAGTAGACTGGAGTTTGCACGCTGCGTGTGACGTGCAGGCTTCTACAGCATTTCCTGTGCTTTTACCTGCATTTCTGTCTGCTCAGTCCTTCCATTCTCCCTGCTGAGATGGTGTCCCTCAGTCACTGCGACCTGCTCATATCGGCTTAATGTGCCCCCATCGGACCTCATATCGGCTTAATGTGCCCCCATCGGACCTCATATCGGCTTAATGTGCCCCCATCGGACCTCATATCGGCTTAATGTGCCCCCATCAGACCTCATATCGGCTTAATGTGCCCCCATCAGACCTCAGATGAGCAGAATGTGCCCCCATCAGACCTCAGATGAGCAGAATGTGCCCCCATCAGACCTCAGATGAGCAGAATGTGCCCCCATCAGACCTCAGATGAGCAGAATGTGCCCCCATCAGACCTCAGATGAGCAGAATGTGCCCCCATCAGACCTCAGATGAGCAGAATGTGCCCCCATCAGACCTCAGATGAGCAGAATGTGCCCCCATCAGACCTCAGATGAGCAGAATGTGCCCCCATCAGACCTCAGATGAGCAGAATGTGCCCCCATCAGACCTCAGATGAGCAGAATGTGCCCCCATCAGACTCCATAATGGAAGCACTCACTTGTATTCGCCTGATTGTACTAAGGCCATCCCTGCTGGACCCCCCCAGAGGTATTGGGCCCGGAGCATCGCCTCCCCTGCATCCCCCCCCCCCCCCCCCCAGTAGCTATGCCTCTGGGCCTGATGTATGATAACTGTCTAGGTCTAAGACTTTTTTGTTGTTGCCCATAGCAACCAATCAGAGCTCCCCTTTCATTTCTCCAGAGCACCATATGAAATGAAAGGGGAGCTCTGATTGGTTGCTATGGGCAACAAAGAAACTTCTACGCCTAGACAGTTTTCATACATAAGGCTCTAGGTGTTTTACATCAGCAGATAGAAGCCATGAGAGCAGCTAACCTCTCCACACATGAGCTCAGAGTAAACATAAAGCAGAGAGAACATGCACTGGACATAAAGGGCAGTACACAGTCATCTCAAATAAAAGCCTAAATCCTTAGATCAGGAATAGAACAGACATTTATAGGACATTTCATCATTTTCACAAATTCTTATAAAATATATTCAGCACTGAACTAAATGTACTAATTCATTATATATTTTATACCGACTCCGACTCCACAGCCCTGGTAGAGAGGCAGCTTCTTTCTTTTTCCCATGGAGCATTGCCTGACCTATAAGTCATTTAAGTCTACTTTCACACTGGCGTTGTTTTATTCCGGTATTGAGTTCTGTCATAGGGGCTCAATACCGGAATAAAACCCTTCAGTTTTGTCCCCATTCATTGTCAATGGGGACAAAATTGAACTGGAGAGAATGGAATGCTCCTGAAAGCATTCCGTTCCATCTCCAGACCGGAGAGCAAACCGCAACATGCTGCGGTTTGCTCTCCAGTCTGGGCATCCGCACCAAGACGGATCAGTCATGACCCCCAATGAAAGTCAATGGGGACGGATCCGTTCGATGTGACACACTAGTAAACGGATCCGTCCTCCATTGACTTTCAATGGAGTTCATGACTGATTGTCCCAGCGATGTTAAAGATAATACAACCGGATCTGTTCATTACGGATCCACATGGTTGTATGATCAGTAATGGAACCGTTATAGCTGGACCCTGCCGGATCCAGCAATAACGCTAGTGTGAAAGTAGCCTATAGCGTTTCCACACAACTCACAAAAACATGACTTTGTTTAGACAATAACCCGTCAATCTACTTTATTACAGGACTTATTTGCGGACATTTCATATATTTTCCTTCTCAAGTTTGTTTTAAAGCAGTTCTTGAAAACTTTTTACCTTTTTTGTGCAGAATGGGGGCATTTATTATCTAATCTATATGCAATATATATCTACATGTGGGACGCTGTGATTCATAGGGCATGTTGCAGTATTAAAAAAAAAAAGGCAGTAAGTTCTAAATTCCATTTATATAAGCCATGGCCGCTCTATTACTGGACGTTACTGGAAGATATTAAAAATAGGCGTCCTTGGTTCTGCAGTGAACTCGAGAACGTGGCTCCCCTTCCTGAAGCCGTTGTTTCATGTATTGTCTGATTAGACTTAGAAACAGGAAACTGTAAGACTTCTATTTAATAGCAAACAATACTGCAAAAAATGACTGATTATTTCTCCGTATAACCAGCCGGGAACGTACAATGCAGGCAGGCGCTAACCTGTCACTATAGAGCGAGTGTAAAAGTGCATAAACTACAACCAAAAAAGAAAAAAAAATTTTCCTGAAATTACAGAAGTTGGTTGCTAGTAATATCTGAAAGAGCTTGGAGGAAACTAGAAACAGAGTAGTAGTGATCTGTGCCCCTGGCCTGTTCTGCTCCCAGCATTCCCTCCTGCACATGGGCACTCTTTGTACCACCATATGTTGCCCCCTACAGGCATCATGTTCATTTTTCTTTTAAAAGTATACTAAAAGTATAATATGGCATCAAAAGGTCTTGTCAAGTTTTTTTTTTTTTTTTGTTTGCAGAATTTCACTGAACCCCGTACTAAAAAAAACAAACAAAAACATATATATAGTATATAGTACAGCCACAGACATGAGGCCCTTTTTGGGTACTCCAGTTATTAAAAGATATCTATAACTATTAGATTAGTGGGGATTCTACTGCTAGGACCTCCACAGATCACAAGTACCCTGTACCCCTTGCAGTGCCCCAAAATGGAGTGGTGGGCTGTACAGTGCTCAGAGATGAATGAATGTTACCGTTAGGGGTGTGTCCCTGCACAATCTGGCATTCTCCAATCAATGCTGTCTGAATGTGCAGAGACGCATGCCCTACTGGTAGCGCCCATCTGCACCTTTATCCATAAACTTCTAGCAGGAATAAGAGAAGAACGGCAGAATGATTTTCCAGAATTGTAATTGCATGGGGAATGCAAGTATCTACTAAAACAAGACATGCCAGGAGAGGGGACAGCTCCTCCTTAAGATGGATTCTCATTCGTTGTTTTTTTTTTTTACCCAAAATGAGTTCTCAGTAGTTAAAGGAAACGACTATTCTCTTCTTGAGAAAATACCTTTTTCTTTTATTATGTAAAAACTCCAGTGATGTCTTCAATGGACTTTCCTAAGAGGAGGGGGTCTAGTAAAACCTGCTAAATCTGTCAGCAGGAAAGGAAGTCAATGCAGGTCCATGGATGGATGGCAGAGTCTTTGAAGAGCAGTATCATGTGAATAATAGTGATTGATAAGGGAGGTGGTATCCATGCAAGTACAGTATTCAGGTTACTTTGAGTATTTCTAGCACAGCCTCAGTTTACAACCAACTATTGGTATTCTCATTGGACGCTAAATAATTGATATGTGGAAATAATAAAAGTACTGGTTCTTAACTCAGAATTGATGCTTGCATATCTTAACGGGAACCTGTCATCACCTTTATGCTGCCCGTACTAACGACAGAATAAAGTAGAGACAGGTGAGTTGATTTCAGCGGTCTGTCATTTCTAAGTTAAAAGTGAGTGATTTCCATGAACCAACATCACAATCATTGCAGACTGGGCCTGGAAAAGAGTCACGGCCACCTGAGAAGACTCATGGTTATTCATGAATTCCTGCTCTCCCCGCTCACCTCCTTTTGATTGACAGGCTTCTACCTAGTTTTCTCCCTTTCTCTTTAGGAGAGAACTGCCAATCATCAGCAGATGGGTGGGAGAGCAGGAGATTAGGAATAACCATGACTCTTCTCAGGTAGATGTGACTCTTTTCAAGGCTTGTGCTGCAATGGTTAAGATGCTGGTTCTCAGCAACCACTTACTATTAGCTCATGAGTGACACACCGCTGAAATCAGCATTTCTGTCACTGATTTATACTGCCCTCAGTGAGGTCAGCATAAAGTTGATGACAGGTTCCTTTTAAAGAGGACCATTCACCTCTCCTGACATACCTGTTTTAATAGCTTCATGCATTCCCCATGTGATAAAAATTCTGGAACATCTATTCTTATGGATCTATGTTGTACCAATCCTTTATTTGTACTAGAAGTTATGAATGAATTGATAGCAGTCTGCATTAAGGGTACAGAGGGGAGGTGACCAGTTGGGGGGGTGTACCTGCAGTCTGAAAATGGCAGCATTGATTGGATAGAGTAAGGCCTCCTTCA
Organism: Rhinella marina; assembly: GCA_900303285.1. Taxonomy (NCBI): domain Eukaryota; kingdom Metazoa; phylum Chordata; class Amphibia; order Anura; family Bufonidae; genus Rhinella; species Rhinella marina. Next base: position 52,041 of record ONZH01000859.1, read on the forward strand.
CACTGGCGGCAGTCCGGATCCGGACTGCCGCAGCGACATGTGTGGGGCCGGAACCGCGTTCCGGCCCCACTCATGTCACACAGTACCATATACAATACACAGACATACACACAAACACATACATACTTACATACTCCAGGCAGGCAGGCCGCACGTCTTCACGCCCAGGAGGCGCGCAGCTATGACGATTCCTCACAGCGCCCTCTGCCGGGTGCTGTAGGGAATCGTCATAGCGGCGTGCCTCCTGGGCATGAAGACGTGCGGCCTGCCTGGGGTATGTAAGTATGTATTTGTTTGTGTGTATGTGTGTGTCTGTCTGTCTGTGGTTACGGATCCGTCCTGAACTCCATTGAAAATCAATGGAGGGCGGATCCGTTTACCATGTTGGTCACACCAAACGGATCCGTCCCCACTGACTTGCATTGGGGGTCATTCTGGATCCGTCTTGGTGCGGATGCCTGGACCGGAGAGAAAACCGCAGCATGCTGCGGTTTTTGTTCGCCAGTCTGAAGACGTAACCGAATGCTTTCAGGAGCATTCAGTTGTCTTCAGTTTTGTCCCCATTGACAATGAATGGGGACAAAACTGAAGCGTTTTTTTTCCGGTATTGAGCCCCTATGACGGAACTCAATACCGGAATTTAAAAACGCTAGTGTGAAAGTAGCCTAAGACGGTGCAGGAGCACACCCCCATCTGGTCACCTCCCCTCTGTACCCTTACTGAAGGCTAATAGCAATTCAATTATAACTTTTAGTTGAAATAATAAAAGAATGGCACAACATAGAGCCATAAGAATAGATGTTCCAGAATTGTTATTACATGGGGAATGCATGAAGCTATTAAAACAAGTGAGTCAGGAGTGGGGACAGGTCCTCTTTAAGGAGATGAGAACACGTTACTATTGATTATCAGAGTTCTGTTATGCTGTATGCTCTTATGAGCAAGGTTTTCTTCATTTTGTAAGCTCTTAAGAGATTTTTAAGTCTTATGGGCACAGCTGTCTAATGGATGTAAGCTCTTATGGGTAGAATTCTCCCTTAAAGGGGTTCTCCAGGAATAAGGACATTTTAGCATATGCGTGCAGTGTGCCTCACTGAGCTGAAGATTCCTGCTTACCTGCTCCCCGCCGGTAAAACTCTGTGCTGGCTCCAGCATGTCCATATTACAGTGTAGAGTAGCATGGCCACATGCTTTGCTGCAGCTAATGACTGGTTTGAGTGGTGACGTGGCCACAAGCACCAAGTCACTGCTGAAGCTAGTTTATTTGCTGCAGCGAAACATGTGTCCATGCCAATGCTGCATCGGATGTAAACACTCAGTGGACCGTAATAGGGAGACGTTGGAGCCAGTGCGGAGGCTTAGTGGTGGGGAGCAGGCAAGTATGAATCTTCAGCTTAGTGAGGCAGGCTACAGTCGCTCCCAGAGAACCCCTTTTAAAAGGAAGCTGAACAGTTTTGAGCATCTTGAACTGCTAACAACACTGGGGATAGCAGTACATACCTTTGTGGAAAGTTTATAATGAGTAGTGTGAATGTGAAGTTTTATTCTGCCATGTTCTGCACCTGCAAGTGCCTAGGGCATAACTTCACTGTAAATTGCTCCCTGCATTCAGTTGCTTCACAGCCCCTCACCTTTGCTTTCACAGTTGTATTGGTCTCCTGGTTGGATACTATAGTTGTCACTCAGAGCTGGAGCAGAATAAAACCTCATATTCACACTACTACTGATGATAAAAGCTCCACAAAAGGTATACTGTTTGTACTGCTCTCACCCGCCCCTACCTGGTGCGGTCAGCAGTTTAGCATGGTCAAAACCCTTTAATATACTATATGGTCCTTTGTATTGCCAAATGTGCAGTACTTGTAGTACTTTCTTAGTTTTGTATCCTGTTCATCAACTGAACTTTATGCTATTGGGCCATAGCTTCTACTAGCGTAAAGTTCAGTTGATGCTTAGAACATAAATTGATGACCTGTTCACTAAATCCTCCACTATGCATTTTTGGAGAATAATGTTTTGCCATGTCTGTTCCATTTCAGTGCCAATAAAATTAGAAGATGACATCAGAAGAGGTGGTTGTGGTCGCCAAGTTTGACTATGTGGCCCAGCAAGATCAGGAACTGGACATCAAAAAGAACGAGCGCCTCCTCCTTTTGGACGACTCAAAATCTTGGTGGCGTGTCCGCAACTCCTTGAACAAAACCGGCTTCGTACCTTCCAATTATGTCGAGAGGAAAAACAGCGCTCGAAAGGCCTCGATAGTCAAAAATTTAAAGGACACATTGGGTAAGTCCATTCATGGGTTATCGATAATTTAGTGCCTTTTCAAGAATCTGTGACCACAGCACTCCACAAGGAAAAATTATAGCACTCCACAATTTGCTTGTCCAGCGAACTTTGGCCTTCTGTAGGGAAGACCGTTATCCAGGACTGAACAATTGATGACCTATCTAGATATTGGTCGATACAATAGGTATAGGATCAACAATTGTTCGGTTCTGCAAAACCCCCTTAACGGTTGTGTCACCCTGTACTTTGTTGTATAAGTAATGGCGTGTTGTACAAGTAATGGCATGTAGATAATATCTGCCATCACTTAGGACTTACTCAGAGGAGTGTTGTAAAACTGGTTTGCTAAAAATTGGACACTTTCCATCCGTATGGAGTCCGTCACCTCTGATCTCATTCCACTTGTCTGTTTTTTTTTTTTTTTTTTTCTTTCTTGACAATTGTTGTGGTAAGACTTTGCCCAGTTGTCCCAGATTTTGGGTCTCTATTGGACCAGGGTTATATATTTTTTTGCTTTCTGTAGCTTGAGAGTCAGACCAGACTAGTTCATGCTGATGATACATTGCAGAAAGTCAGACATGTGGTACGGCCCATTGACTGATGTGTCTATGTTCAGTTCATGTGTTGTCTGTTCTAACTCAATACATCATATAGGTGTGAGGTGTGTCTGTCTGACTTCTGGGAACTTTAGTTTGATAGTGCCCTGCACAGTTTATGCCCTGTGGCTTTTTCAGTGATTTCTCTTGCACAGAGATGCGTTGGTATCTTAAAAATATTCCATAACGTTAAATGATGAGCATACCCCTTTAATCAGCCTGGCTATCTGCTTTGAGGCTTCAGAAACCCCTGCCAATGAGCGCTTATTCTCATGGGGAAGCTGCAGCTAGATGTGACTTCAGGGCCGGGCATCGGAGCAGTGAGGAAATCTGGCCTTCTCAATCTGACTGGGAGAAGGAGAAGTAATAGGGAGAGGCGGTGGTGAAACGGTGCTCCGAGGGGCTAGGTCTGCCCCTTGTGCTCTGGGCACCTAATTTGCATATAGCTTGAAAATCAGAATTTCTCTGCATCTGTAATTGGGACCCGCACCTATAAGACAATGGGGGCATATCCTAGCGATATGCCCCCATTGTCTAAAATGAGAATACCCCTTTAATTGTTGGCAAACCCGCCGAGAATGGCTGACAGTCTAGTGTGTCTGGAGCTTCTGACTCTCTCAGGAAAGAGATGGATCGGGCAAAGTGAATATTTTCGCCAGATCCTTTTGTTCTTCTGGGAGATAAGCCACCAGCAAAAATATCTGGCAACTGCTTTCTTCACTCTCCCCATTGAATACGCATACAGTGATCCCTCAAGATACAATGGCCTCAGGATACAATATTTATACCATACAATGGTCTTTTCTGACCCATCGTAAGTTGAAACCAGACTCAACATACAATGTCTCAGACTCAGATCCAACCAATCAAGGCCACTTCTCTGGTAAAATAGCTTTACCTGACTGCTTCATGTAAGGACTTGTTTTATCTGTCTTAGTTATCTGCTTATTTTTCTTAAATCTTCATTTTCTCTTATCTGGGATGACATTTTGGGGCTTTGGAACCTATTACTCAACTTACAATGGTTTCATCATACAATGGTCATCCTGGAACCAATTAATATTGTAACTTGAGGGACCGATGTACATGTTCCACTGAGCCGAACATGTATGGGGGATTCAGGAGAGAGAGCTGTTGGCTGACAGCTATTGTATGTGTATGGCTGCCCTAAGAAAAAGCCAAATAGACACTCATTTTCAGTATCCCACCAGTACAATTTTTCATATCTCCCCAACTGGTGTGAATCCTCCCTCCAGCGCATACACCAGGGATGTTCCACTGGCACTTGCAGCTAGGTATAGTTCAATAGATTTGTGTCATTATTTTTTCTTAACCTCATTAGTTTTCCCTCCAATTGTCAAGAAAAACTATATTTTGAGAAACTATAATTATCTGAAGGTGACCTTTAATTAACAGGCTCAGGAATGTCCTCTGGGTGGACATTAGCCGTGCTGAGAACAAAGCAGGTCTCAGGGCTGTGTTACATTAAACCATCTAGCATATAATTGTCGGGAGGGAAGCGTTCTTTCCCGGCAGTTGCCTGCTCGTCAGTGGAGGAGACCGCTGCTATTACATGTAGCGATCTCCTCCTTAGCATCGTTATGCCATCACTCGTCCCCATACTGTCTGTTTGCCGGCAACAGATCGTGATTGGACAACACAATCTGCTGCTGGCTAAGGGTCCATTCACACATCCCCAACTATTTTTCGCTCCGCAAATTGTGGATCCGCAAAACAGACACCAGCCATGTGCGGTCCGCAAAATGCCGGCACTATAATAGAAATGCCTTTTCTTGACCGTGTATACGGACAAGAATAGGACATGTTCTATTTTGCGTGGCCGCGGAACAGAAGTGCTGCTGTGCTGTCCGCATCTTTTGCAGCCCCATTGAAAATTAATGGGTCCGCACCCGTTCCTCAAAATTGCGGAACAGATGCGGACCCATTTTGTGGACGTGTGAATGGACACTAAGAATGATTTTTAAGCGCTTGCTCGTTCATCGGGTTATCGGCGGCAGTATTAACTCATTCACACTTCCGTGTCCGTGCTCAAATCCGTGAGCAGGAGGTCAGTGAAGCATCCGTGAAGCTGTCCGTGTTGGGTCTGTGTGTCCATTTTATGCTGTAAGTGTGGCATCCGTGTTTCACTGACACTGAACAGCTGAAAAATTATTTTCAAAGCTTCTCTTCTTAATGATCCGTGTTGCATCCGTGGTTTTCATGGACCCATCGACTATAATGGGCAGAGAGAGATCCGGGAACACGGCACCACGGACCGTGATGAAACACTGATGTCTGAACACACACATTCAAATAAATGGGGACGTGTGCTGTCCGTGGAGAACACGTACAGCACACGTCCGTGAAACACTGACGTGTGAATGAGGCTTTACAAAGGCAGATCATCACTAACGAGGGTTCCTACGAGCGCTGGTTAACCATGAACTGGCTGACAATGGGCCAGTCTACTACAGGCTTTAGGCTCTCCATTCTTGATGTATTATTTAATTTGGTGGTCGTGTTTTGAGGACAACATAAGACTATAGCGGAGATTTACCTTGTTTGTCTGGTTGCTATAGGTAGCAATGTCCGTTTCTTGTTTTTTTTTTTTTTTTTTTTTTTTTTTTCTGTTGGACCTTTTTGATAACAGCTCCATCATCTGTGTAGTGGACGGAGCTGGTTACTGCAGCACTTCTGACATTTGAAGGGGTTTTTCAGTGGGCAATAATTAAAAAATCTGCAACTTTTTGATTGGTATAAATAAATCCATACATGTTGGAGCCAGTTATGGATCATGCGCCATTTAACCTCGCTCTCTTGTCTGACCGGCTCCGAACTTCTAAGATGGTGGCAGGACTAGAGTGTTCCCAGCACTTTCTTGCTTTCTTTCCTAGGTGCAGCTGCCATCTTCTCCCACGCACACGCCTCCATACTCTTTGTCCAACCAAACATGAGCCATGTGTCACTTTAGTCAGAACAGCCCCTTGCAGTGAGGTGTTGACATAAGGAGGGTGACGTTACTGCCTTCAGGTCCCTCAGCCATGTGATACGGGGTCTTGTTGTGATGAAGCAGGAAGAACATATGTATATCACTTCCGGTCTTACATGACTGAGGGCTGTAATGGTGCAGTGGCGATCCGAAGGAATTGGTTCTTTTATTATAAGCAGATCAAAGGAATTTTGGTCCCTGGATAACCCCTTTAAGTGAACTGGGTTAGTACACAGTACTCAGCCTGCCCACTACACAATGGACGGAGAGCTACACTGGAACAGCTGATTGGCTGTGTGCGGGGTGTCAGACCCCCGTCGATCAGCTGTTAACAGGCCATCAGTATATAAATCATGGAAAACCCCTTTAAGCTACCTGTCCCCTTTTGGTGCAGATTCCACAGCGGATTTTTGCATGCGGATAAGCCCCATTGAATGCAGCATGACAAACCACAATACCGGGTCAGATTTCTTGAATTTCTGCTCTGGATTCAGCAACAAATACTTTTTCCAGACGTCTATGTTGTCATGTGAATTACGCATTACAAAATTGTCTGCATGCATGATTTTGGGGGGGTGGAATGGAGTACCTCAATGTATTATATGGATATATTTAACGATTGTGGTATGGTTGATTACCGCATCAGAAAGACCACAGTCGAAGACTTCATGAGGTTATACTGCAATTTGTGAAGAAATTATTAGACACGCTTATTATCTTTATGGGTGAGGCAGCAGCATGTTTCACCCGTAAAAACTGTGTGGCAAATGACAGTGTGGTTATCAAATGTGGCATGTGAATATACCCATAAGAATGTCCTAGAAGTTACTGTGTCTCACCTTGTGAATAGTGTTCTGTTTCATGTATGTATGTTTTGTTTTTTTTTTTGTTTTTTTTTAAGAAATTGTTTTGCTATTCCATAGTCTATTCTTGACTAGCAGTTTGACCCATTTGCTGGGGTTTTCCCCAGGGAGACGATATGGTAGAAATCCCTTAGGCCTCTGTCACGCAAGTGACACGTAATGTGTCGGGGTCTGTTTAATGACAAATGCATGGTTTTGCGTGCAAATTGGGTCAGCGTTGCCTGCAATTGTTCAGTGTTTCCATTTTTTTCATCAGGATTTCATCATCTGTCGTTCACACGTGAAAAAAAAATGAAGAATAACACACAGCATCTCCTAGTAACCATCATTGAAAGACGGACCGCACACAGATACCATCTGTGTTCTATCAGATTTTTCTCACTGACCCACTGACTCTAAGGCCCCATTCAGACGACCGTGTTTCATGGCTGTGTATGGGCCGTGAAAGCCCGGCCTGTGCTGCCCCAGAGGACGGGAGCGCACGGTGTCATTGGTTGCTATGACGCCGTGCGCTTTCTGAGGCCGCCGCCGTACAGTGAAACACGGTCGTCTGAATGGGGCCTAACTCTGTGACGAGTATTTAAGGAATATACCATGTTTATTCCTTTAAGTGACACTCCTGCTAATAAGACGCACCTAAGTTTTAGAGGGGCAAAATAACAAAAAAATATTTTTAATCAGATCTGCATCTCAGACTTCTCCTTCTTTGCCGCTATTCTTTAGGTCTGACGGTCTCAGCTGCAGTCGCCGCTCCCTGGGTTTCTAGGGAGGGGTGAGTACAGGCTGCACTTGAAGCGCCTCACTCGCTTCTCCCCCTGACCCCTGCATACTTGTGAGTGCTTCCATAATGGATAAGATACACTTTGGGGGAAAGTGTGTCTTATAAAACGAAAATACGGTAACTATATATTTGCCTTTGGTGCCTTCTCAGTTTGAGCCATAAGAAGGGGCAGAACAGCATCAGTGGTTATTAGCATTGACTTTATAAGTCTTGGGCGTCCTGCAATGAAATACACGTATGGTATGTGGGAAACTGAAAACAAAACCTGACCAAAGACTCAGGAAGGCTTCTTTCACAGGTCATTGAATCACGGACAGCACATGTACTCATTGACTTTAATGTATGTGATCACACATCAGTGATTTTCCACAGACACGTGGGTCTATGGTGACACATGCCCCAATTTTTGTACATTATTATGGATCCCTCAAGCACATCATAGTCTATCGGTCTGTGAAAACCACAGACACAACATTGGTGCCATCCGTGTTTGGTCCGTGGTTTTCATGGGTCGTTGCTGAGAGATGCTTTGGAAATGATTTTTCAGCCTAGCAGTGTACATAGAATATGGATGAGGACACTGAGGGCAAAAAACAGACACACAGACCAAACACTGGTTCTTCACGGATGTCTTCACCGAAGAACCACTAACCATCTTGCTATGGATGTCGTCATGAACTTGTGAGGCCTAATATTGCCTCTTTCAACCCACAAATAAGCTGAAAAGAGGTTTGCCAGTATATATCAACTAGATATATGCCAAAAGGATACATTTGCCAAGCATGTGGCCCATAATAGGCAATGGATCTGCTCAGCAGATTCAACATAGACTTAGGGTAGGTTCACATCTGCAGCAACCAATTCCAGTAGTGTGTTCCACCAGAGGATCCCCATTGACTATAATAGGATCTGACTGGGATCCAGCTGCTTTCTGGCTTTTGGCCAGACAAATACCGTTTCAAATAAGGCAAGGTGACACATGAAGATCCTAAAAGAAAGTATGCAATAAGGAAGCAAAAATCTAACAAGGAAGACGGTAACAAAAAATGATTACTTTTTCCTGTAAATGGGTGGATTTTAGACCTGATGTATCAAACTGCAAGAAACCGAAGTGTGGATCAATGATTAGCCACTGCTACTCCTGTTAAAGATTCTTTACGGCATCCGCATACTTTACAGACACCCCACCCTCAAGCTAAGGTTTCACCATTGGCCTTTCACACGTACGTTGTTAATTTCGGTATTGAGATGCGATAGAAGATCTCAATGCCAGAATTTAAAGGGATCTGTTTTGATTTTGCACATCAGGATGCGTCCGTTCTGTTAGGATGAGGTTGTGTGAAATGGAAACGGGGAAAAAAATGGATCAGTCACTAAATACATTGAAAGTCAATGGAGGATGGATCCTTTTTTTAGGAGCCTAAAAAAAACAAACCAGATCAGTCACCGTTGACTTACATTGTTTTCAGTGACGGATCCGTTTCTTTCCGTTTTTATGACCTAACACAAAACTGCAGCTGGCAGCAGTTTTGCGTACCGGCACAAAACAGAATGCTGACAGAACTGAAGACATCCTGAATGATCTCTTTCCATTCAGAAAGCATGAGGACTAAATGGAAACATTTTTTTCCGGTATTGACATCCTCTGCCAAATCTCAATACCGGAAAACAACAATGCAAGCATAAAACGGGCCTAAATGCAGTATTTGAAGCCAAAACCTGGAGTGGATTATAAAAAAAGAAGTAATATCTGTGGTTTATATTCCCTCTTTTGTGATCCACGTCTGATTTTGTCTTCAAAAATTGTATGAAATAACCTAAAGAAAACCTGCAGGACTGCGGGCAGCCTAAGTGCCAGGTTGTCGTTCAGGCGAGTTAATGTTTACATGCAGGAGTGCCCGGCTAGGAAGGCTCAGGAGGATCAATGTGACTCATTCGGAACACAAGCAGCCCAAATAGAGACGAGTCTAAATAAAAGAACCCCCCGCCTGGTCTAGTCCTGGTGTAGTTAGTCACCGGTTACAGATAGACAGAAACGTTCCTATTAGCAGAAGTGAATCACTGAGGTGTTCTCTGATGCCGGCGGTGCACCTGGCTGACTTCATGGAAATAAGTCGTGTACATTAGCTTCACTATAGGGCAATGTGGAAGCCGGGGTTGACATTGACTGATCTGCTGCCCAAGCTGCAAGTTTACACAAGTCGCCCTCCAGCCTGTAGTTGCTCAGCCACCTAGAGGTCAGGATCCTGACTTTGCGGTCCCCCCTTCTTCCTTGTCAAGTTAAATTTTTCTCAGCAATTAGTTATATATAATAGCTGGGCTATTCTGTAGGTTATGCTTTTAACCTCTTCCGTACCATGGCATTGGTGACAAATGCATTAAAGGGGTTGTCTCACTACAGTAAATAGCATTTCTCATGTAGAGAAAGTTGATACCAGACACTTACTAATGTATTGTGATTGTCCATATTGCTTCCTTTGCTGGCTGGATTCATTTTTCCATCACATTATACACTGCTCGTTTCTAGAGGATTATGACCACCCTACAATCCCTCAGGGGTGGTCGTCCTTGCACCCTATAGGTGGCGTGACACCTGTCATGGCCAGGATGTCTGAGTAGCGGCGATCCCATTAATTTCTATGGGATCACCGCTGCTGGGCGATCCTGGCCGCGATCAGTGCCGCCGTGTAGCACTTGCCTAAATCGGTTCCATTCACATAAATATGGCTTGCCAGAAATCTGTGTGCATGCCGCCCCTTTCAAATGAATGGAACAGATTTTCAGTTGTGGAAATTTCTGTAGCGTTTGAAGGCAACCTAAGGGTAAATGCACACGTTCAGGATTTATGTGCGGACAATCTGCACTGAAATCCGTGCGGTCAATGCACATCAATTTGTTGCAGATTTGGTGCAGATTTTCCCCATGCAGGTTTTACTCTCCCCATTGAAGAGACTGGAGAAAATCCTGTCAGGAAAAAATAAACTAAATTGACATGCTGTGGATTTTAAGATCTGCACTGTAGGTCAAAATCTGCGCGGAAGAAAATCTGCATTGCGTGCATGAGAATTTAAAGTTCTCATAGGATATAATGTACATGAACTACGTTGTGGATTTTCCGGACACAAATTCTTGTGGAAAATCCACCTGCAATCCGGATCATGTGCATTTACCCTAAGGCTACATGAATATGTTGTCGTTAGGGCTGCAGCTATCGACTATTTTTGTAATCGAGTATTCTATTGATTAATCCAACAATTAATCGAGTACTCTAATAACAAAAAACTGATTAAAAGAACGTTTTTCTTTATAAAAACTCAAGCGCCCCCCCAGTGCCTCCAGCTTGCCCCCCAGTGCCACCATCTCCCCCTCCTAGCCTTTTCTCCAGTGCCAGTAAAAAAAAAAAAAAAGCCTCTCCTGTAGGGGCGCCGCTCCACTCCTCCTTCATCAGCTTCGCCCCGTGCTGCACTGTAGTCCTGAAGTCACATAGCGTCAGATCATGGTGCATGCTTACGTGCACTATGTCCTGACGATGTGTCAGGGCTGAAAGTGCAGCGCGGGGGGCACGGAGTGGTGAGTAATAGCAAGCGCTTCACTCCCGCTCCGTGGTCACATGACACAAACGAATCCTCGATGCAAAAAAATTGCATCAAGGATTTTTTTTTGTGTGTCCAATTACTCGATTCCATCGAGTAATCGTTTCAGCCCTAGTTAAGGATTCTTAAGATTCTCATGGGGCAAAAATGCAGCGTAAAGCCTAATTCACATTTCCGTGGAGCACGGTCTGTGAAATCCCGGACCGTGCTCCTTCTGAGGACGGGAGCGCATGGCGTGTATCACTGTACAGCTGCGGCCTCAGGAAGCGCACGGCGTCATAGCAACCAATGACGCCGTGCGCTCCCGTCCTCAGAAGGAGCACGGTCCGTGAAATCCCGGAAATGTGAATTAGGCTTAATACAGTACCAGCAAAGTGAGTGAGATTTGAACAAATATCATGCGCACTTTGCATATATTTTCTGTGTGGAAATTGTCCTGCCCCTGTGGATTTTAAAATCCGCAGCCTTTCTGTTGTTTCTGCAGATTATTATTGCAGATTTTACCCTTTGTTTGGGACAAAACCTCATAAAAATCTGTAAGTAACGCATGCAGATTTTGTGCGACTTTGGGGCAGAATTTGAAAGAAATCCCCATGAAAATCCGTGCAGACATTCTGTTTGTAAATCCTCACCCATGTGCAGGTCGCTTTAGGCAAATTTGCGGATTTATGTGCAGCATTTCTGTACCAAAATCCACTATTATAATCAACCTGCTATTACATTTTAAAACCGCAATGTAGGTGCAGGAAAAAAAAAAACACTGCATTGTGCACGTGGATTAGTATAATCTCATACACTTTGCTGGTACTATAATATGCTGCACTTTTTCCAGATGGGAATGCACGTGGAAAAGCCGCACATATATTCCGCAGCATACACAGCCGGCCTTATGTGCGGAAAATCTGCAAAGTAATACGCTCTGGAAAATCTGCAGCCAAGTAGATGAGATTTTACTCATCTAGACAAAGCAGAAATTCTCTGAGCACATTTTATTGTGGATTTTGAGCAGTTTTATTTTTGCCTTGATTTTCACTGTGGATTTCACTTATTTTTTAATATGAGGGTTGAAGTCTGCAGTGAAATCCAGAAGTAATCCTGCCAGATCTGCAGTGGAATTATCCGCCCCATGTGCATGAAGCCTTAAAGTGGCAGGAAGCTTTTACATTATAGAAAGGCTGCAAGTACGTTTACAGCAAGTGTTAAAACCGCCCTTTTCAGCCCCCTACATGATGTCATCAGCGTTCTGCACTTGGAAACTCCAGGCTCTACAAACAAGAGGAGTTTCACTTAGCTGGTGACTGGTATCCGTAGGGTTAAGGCAGAGGTAGGATAGGCCAGAGAATTGTCTCTGTTTCCGTAGGAAGGGCCGGGTCATGTGACTACTATGCTCCCCCACCCCAGGGCCAGGAAGTTTTAGGCTGTGCTCCAGAGAGGAGAACGCTTTCTGAGAGACCAAGCACTGTGGACAGGATGGATCTTCCAAACTTCTTCAAGCACTGGTTCAGTAAGTAGTTCTTTAGGGGGTTATGGACTCCACATCCATGGTGGTCACTGCCCACTTCTAACCTGTCTCACCCTTCCCCCTGTGGACTGCGTTCTGTATTATAGTCCCTGCTTCCTCAGTGCTTTGTGGTTGAGCAGTGTTCCTCCTCCAGGGCTGAGGTGTGGGGCGGCATGCCTCACTGCAGGTGACCCTGAGAAGCTGACTGGACTATGCTTTACCTTATGTAAGGTGGAATCACGGTTTTTCTGTAACTAAAGAGTTAAAAACGTCCAGGTTGTCCCTAGGCAGGTCTTTAATGCATCATGTCTTGCGTTCTCATGTATCTCCTCCGTCTATACAATGATTTTATCCTTCAGAATGACAGCTATTGTCACTAACTATATAGATGTAGCAGAGGTGAATATGTTAATTAACCCCTTGAGTTGCGATGAGCCAGCAGCTACCTTTATGTGCCCGATGTAACACCAGGGGGGTCTGGCACTCGCGTATTTCCCTCTGCTTGGCGGAACATTTTGCATCATTGGACCGTTGGATGGAAAATATGTCGTTGACTTTTCCGTTAGAACTTTTTGGATATTTCAGATTTCCCAGGCGGATAACTGCTCGCAAGCAAAAGCTGTGCTTACTAGGTAGCTCCTGAAGAGTCTCCACCAGTGGGTGGCGCCATTGAATCGCCGCTCTTCGGTCGACGTGTGGTGGTGTCATTGGCTATAGCATTGAAGGGATGTTGGACTGTATAGATATGCCTCACCAACCTCAAGGGGCAGATGGTCACCAGTCCCTAGCGCTGGAGCTTGATGCAGACCCATGGTCCTCACAGATAGTCGGGCAAAATTCCTAGTGCAGGGGTCAGCAACCTTCGGCACTCCAGCTATTGTGAAACTACAACTCCCAGCATGCTCCATTCACTTTTATGGGAGTTCTGAGAACAGCCAAGCAAGTGCGAATGCTGGGAGTCATAGTTTCACCACTCCTGGAGTGCCGAAGGTTGCTGATCCCTGCCCTAGTGGATTGACTAATTCAGTGTCGAACTGATGTCCTTTGGGCCCACCAGAGGAAATCATTCTGAGGGCCCACCCTCTGTGTATATATAGGACCTTAAGGGCCCTCTTTTATTAGGGGTCCATTATTGGCAGATCTTGGGCCCACTGGAGGATGGTCTGGTACTGTGGTGGGCCAGTCCAACCCTGCTTTAATTGGTCAGTGTTCAGTCCAAGCGCTGTCTGTTCTACGGTCTGACAGGTCCCGGACGGGAAAATTGTTAATCTGAGAAGGGCATTAGTCCAGTGTTAAAGATGGTCAGTGTTTCATCCATAAAGATGTCTGTAAAAGGTTTGTGTCGGGCCATGTGTTATCTGTGCATCCCTTCACTTTGGTCAGTGAAAAACCACTGACAGAACATGGTTGCCATCAGTGATCACAGACCCATAGGCTTCAAGGGGCATGATTGGCCCATATCATGGTCCAAAGTAGAGCATGTCTCCATAGTCAAGGAAAAAAAAGATATGTGAATAAACACACTAAAGTCAGTGGAATCCTGTGAAGAACATGAACAGAACAGGTCTGTGGTTCGCTGACGTATGAATGAGTCCTAATAGGGTAAAATAGGAAACCACCCTAACATTTCGGCACCAGAAACAGCTTTCTATTAGTCTGGCTCCTGAGCATTCTCCAGTTCTGATAAAACTCATATGGCTGTACCAAATGACAAACCCCACACTACTACGTCTGATGAAAAGAAGTGATTGGCTTTCTCTGTAGCTCTATAACAAGGGTATAGTGTGTAGGGATTTTCAGTAGCACAGGGCGTTAGTACGGCCTTCCTGAGGCGCATTTACTTCAGACTGGGGGTCTCTCTGAACAATGATGGGTCACTAGGCTCACAGAGACTTTGGCAACTGGTTGTTCACAGGAAATGGAAGTGAAGTCAAAGGATCCTGGCAGGATTAAGAGGCACAGGGAAGGGGTTAAGCCAGATTTTCGTTTTTTTTGGGGGGGGGGATTAAGAGCTTTCTGCTTCTTACAGGTCAGAGTCGTACAGAGCAGGAGAAGGAAGTTTTACCAGATTAGTTCTCTCACATTCGGCTTCCCTCCAGAAAACATTTCACGGTGGTTTATAAATTTACCACATCATGAAATACTACCGTGTTCTGAAAAGCTTCTGAGAATTTCCCAGTCACTAAAGAGTCGTCGGCTTCACAGAAGTTTGTGGAAACAATGGAAAGTTGTGCGATGAGTTGGGGAAGCAGACTGGAAGTAATGTCCGGGGTTAACGGGGGATTTTGTCGTGTTTCGCACCCTGAACAGAGATGGAACAAAGTGATGATGTGAATACGAAGGCAGCAGGGTCCGAATATATCTAGAGCAGGGGTGGCCAACCTTACAGACGCAAAGAGCCAGGAAAAAAATGTGTGACTACCAGGAGCCACAAGCTATACATTGGCACACGAGTCACCTTATCTTTCGCCCCTAGGTTTTAGTGGAGAAAAATAAAAAATATATTTTTTTCATCTGATCTTATTTTTCATTAGCAGAGAAAAAAGAAGAAAAGATTTTTCATCAGACCTCAGATCATACTCCTAACTCAGACCCCCAATCCTCATCTGACCTAAAATATGATCCTCAACACAAATCGGACTCCGTGTCAGACCCTCAGTACTCAGATATCCCCCCATGCCCAGATCAGGACCCCATACTCAGATCTGACCCTCCTATATTCAGATTAGAACCCCCATGCACAGATCAGACCCCCATGCTCAGTTCTATAATGTAGAAAAATCTCCTAGCTTCCCTGATTGGGCACCTGCTACTCTTCAGGTCTGACATGCTCTCCACTGTGACCTGATGCGCACAACGCCAGGTGGTAACGCGCATCTCCACATACCACGTTCTGACACTGTGCGCATCAGGACGTAGTGAAGGGTGAGCTGGAGCTGCAGAGTAGTAACTGTGCTCGGTCAGTGAAGGAGATCTGAGCATGGGGTGGAGAGTGTGCCAGCCTGACTGCTTCCTGGCTCTAATAAAAGAGCCACACTTTAAGAGGCAAAGAGCCGCATGCGGCTCAAGAGCCACAGGTTGGCCACCCCTGATCTAGAGGCAGCCATGGACAGTCCTTAGTAGATCACAATATTAACTTTTTTTTTTGGGGGGGGGACACATTTATTAAACACTTATGTTAGTGTTGTGGCGTCAAAGTCACAAATTTTGGTGCACAAATTAGGAACTTTTTGAAGGAGGTTTGTTCTGCGTTCGCCTCTACTAAACAAAAAAAAAAACAGAAACAAAGTTGGGGATGGGATCTTGGTGAGTTGGCATATTTAGG
The DNA here is from genome assembly GCA_900303285.1 of Rhinella marina. Taxonomy (NCBI): domain Eukaryota; kingdom Metazoa; phylum Chordata; class Amphibia; order Anura; family Bufonidae; genus Rhinella; species Rhinella marina. The sequence goes on from ONZH01000859.1 coordinate 67,978, forward strand.
TGCCCAAAAGTTGCCATAAATTCTATCTGGGATCTGTGCTAGCTCCTGGCTGGCATAGATGTTAGTTCTGGTGCACGTATGACCCAGGAGGCACCACAGATATGAGAGGCGTGTGCCCCTTAATAATATGAGGCCAGTGGACAACAGGTTAAGGGTCCATTCAGGTGTCTGTGTAAGTGTTTTACGGTCCGCAATTTGCAGATCTGCAAAACACGGATAACAGCCCATGTGCGTTCTGCAATTTGCGGACCGCACATGACCGGTCCTAGGATAGAAATGCCTATTCTTGTCTGTGATCTATGCTTTTTTTTTTATTTTATTTTTTTTTTGGGTGTGTGCTGTCCGCATCTTTTGCAGCCCCGAGCAGAACGGATCTGGATCCGGAACTACGGATGTGCGAATGGACCCTTAGACTGGTATACAACGTCAGTCTTTAAGAGGTTGTCTGAAACCTAAAAAAAAAAATAATAATTCAAGGTGGAATGGCATGGTCTCAAAAAGAAAAAAAAACAAACACCAGGTCGGAGCATCCCAGTTTCAGCGCCACTGCTTTCGGCACGTTACCGCTGCTGGATAAATAAATGGCCTCAGTGTGCCGCAATACTATACTGTAACATCAGAGGAGCACTTGATTCTGTTCCTAGGACATTTTTGGCCTTCTCTCTGGGTTCCAGTGTTTTTGACAGCAAGAATAAAGTGTTTATTTTACTAACCTGTGTATTCCGCTACACGTTAGTGCTCATGCACATGGACGTATTTTTTGGTCTTCATCTGACCTGCATTTTTTGCAGATCGGTAGCAGACTTATTTTCTTCAGTGGGGCTGTAAAAGATGTGGACAGCACATGGGGGTGCGGTCTGCATCTGTTTGTCCATTCCGTGGCACCCACAAAAATATAGAACATGTCCACGTTACAAACAGGACTGTTCTATTAAGGGCCGGCCATACGTTGTATGCATGAGCCCTTACAGACATCATCACTGCCTGATGTCCCCAGTGAAGCTCACAATCTAAGGTCCCTATCAGTATGCTTTTGGAGTGTGGGAGGAAACCAGAGAACTCACAGGAAACCCACCCAAACACGGGGAGAACATAGGCTCATGCATGTTGTCCTTGGTTGCGCTGCAAGATACCAATGCTAACCACTGAGCCACAAGAAATCTGATGGACTTCATCATAAGTCAGTGGTATCTATGTGAAAACAGAACATGCTGGTCATGGCTCTGGTTGTTACATGTTAACATATAGCTACAGATAACTATTAGATTGATTGGTATTCTACTGCTGGTTCCCCCCACCGATCATGCGAACGGGGGCCCTGTATCTGTCTTCCCCCACCTCCTCCCTGGAAATGAATGGAGCAGCAGGTAGAGCATGCACACATCGGCCCCATTCATCTCTATAGAACCGCTGAACTCCTATAGAGATGAATGGAGCTGCTGCCCGCATGCTCTACCTTTTGCTCCGATCATTTCGGTGGGCTCTGAGGGTTACAGGGCCCCCGTTCGTGTGATGGGTTTAGGTCCCAGTGGTAGGATCCCCAACAATCTAATAGTTATGCCTTATCCTGTAGTTAGAGGATAACTTGTAACAACTGGAATACCCCTTTAAGAAAGGAACCCCTAATGGTAGTCTGACCCGAGCCACGATTGATTGATTTATTTTTTTAAACAATTTTCAGTATTAAGGAAGATTTACCAGTAATATCTTTATTTATATCCTGGATTTCAGGATTAACCAGAACTAAAGAAGGGCAAAAAGTGACTAAAAGATAGAGCAACATTTTACACAGTTTGGTCGTAATTCCTTGTAGCACATGTCCAGGAATGTCTGGAGAATATTCTCTCATTGGTGGTCTGTAATTCTCCCAACAATATAACCAATAGTAAAGAAATGAAATAAATTAGCTGCAAGTAACAGATGAGAGGTTATCTTGGTAACAGGAAGCATCTGTTGGCTGCAGGAAAGGAGTTACAATGTGGCATCACTCAGCTGGGACCATGAATGGTCCCCTGATTGAGTTAGGACTCCATTATGACATTGTAGATTTCCTCCCCGATGTTCGAAGCATCGGTATGGAGTCATGGTTTAGTCATAATGAACGGTGGCGGCCCTTCAAGATGATTTCTTAATTACTGAAGGAAATAAAACTTGGAAACGTGACTCGTCTCAGTCTCCAGTTTGGTGGCCTAGTAATTGACACCTATACCTTAGCTGGAATACAACCAGGGGCATCCTGAATGGCGTCTGAATGCCCTTCCCTTGCCTGGGTATTATGTGTTTCACTGCCATTCCAAAAACTTGATGTAGGTAAATTGCTTTTCTGTGAAATTGCCACAACAGTGTATGATTGGGGGGGGGGGGGGGAGTGATGTTACGTTATCCAGGCATGCACTCTTCTGAAAAACTGTAGGTGATAAGCCCTGTATACCTAGTAAACCCGCTCAAAGGGAGTAATGGAAAAGCATCTTTACTAGTAATGAAATATTTCGTCTTAACCTGTGATGGTAGTTATTTTGTAAAAAAAATAAAAAAAAAAAAAATTTTTTGCTGCATAACCTATATAAACTAATTGGATTATATACAAGCCATTGAATCAATGGTAAATAATAAAAATCACATCATAGCAGTTTGAGTGTCATTGTATTTTTAGTCAACCAGGTGTGTGAACATGGGGGAAGGACCATCCACTGGGGACCACAGTCATGTTAAAGGGTTGTCTGGTTTCCTATATTGATGACCTTGATGACTCCCGAAACCGCCCCCCTCGTCGCCAGCTGCTTTGATCCACGCGACGGGGAGATGCAGCGGCGGCCATGTAGGGACGCAGGTGTCGGGGAGCAAGTATTGTCTATAGGAGGGGCCTGGGCATTCTGTGGGTCATTATAGGAGTTGGATTAACCCCCTAACTGTTTTGCCAGAGTCCAGCTCCAGTAGTGGGAAAAGTAGATACTGCTACCTCCTGAATGGTAGCTGCTAGACTTGCAACTTGTCTTGTTTGAAAGCAGACATTCCAAGCTTTTAGACAATACCAGACCGCAATGTGTTCAGTACAGGGGAAGATATCACTGATGGAAATCGGGATGCTGTGAATGCAGCTGAAAGTGAAAGTAAAAACAGGTTTTACCTGTGATTATTCCCGACTTGATTTCTAACAGTGATTTCTCCTCTGTTGCTTGGACTTTAGCGGTCATTTTGGTCTTGTATGAAAGCCTGGAGCTTTCAAACAAGACCAGTTGCATGTTTCTAGTTCCTTCATTCCAAAGATAGCTGCATCTAAAGCCCTCCCCCCTCCAGGTAGCTACTTTTCACACTGCCCCAGCTGGACTCGGGCAAAACAGTTAGGTGGTAATTGTGCCCGTTGGCATCCCATGTAAGTTGATTGAGCTCTGTCAGGAGAAATAGGTGTTTGGTCAACAGGTATTTGTGTGTATAAAATGCCCTCAGCTGAGAACGCCGTTGTTTAGGAATGATTTCCCTTCTTTTGTCCCAATGGGATATGACCCCGTTCTTGGCATTTAAAGGAGTTTTTCAAGTGTGATACTGATGACCTATCCTCACCATAAGTCATTAATATATGATTGGTAATGGTCCGACACCTCCACCAATCCGCTGTTCCCTGCAGCCTCTGGCTCTGGAGCTTGCACTTTGAATGGAGCAGGAAGCACAGCTCCATTCCAAGTGTAGTGGCCGTACTGTGTTACTGCATCTCGGCATTAGCGTTGAGTGAACTTGTGTTTTCAAGTTCAGCGTACAAGGTTCAAGATATCTAAGAATTCCGCTACAACAGACCATAAGTTGTGGTTGTGGAATCCATAATGGAATTCTTAGATATTCCAAACCTTGTACGCTGAACTTGAAAACACAAGTTCGCTCATCCTTACTCTGAATCCATTCCCTTCAGTAGGAGCTTTGCTGCAGTATTTCTTAAAACTGCCCATTCACGTTCAATAACACAGAGTGAAGGAGCACATTCAGTCATTCATGGACTAGCAAGTGTCAGGTAAAACTTTTGAACAAGGTCGACTTCATTCCAGTCAAAAAACATCTGTGCCCACCTACCTGCGCCACGGTGGTCTGTCAGGTAGATCCTACTCTAAACCTACCAATGCCGTGGGGCATCTATATTCAGGAGAGCTCAACTTCATTCCAGGCTCTAGCAGTCTGACATTGGCCGCCTAAAAGAAAATTTGTAGTGAAATTTCACCTGATGAACGATTATTTTGGTCAAAATTGCCCATTTTGATAAACTTTACCATCTCAAGTTCTCCACGTCATACAGATTGTTTTTCGTTGTTTTTCTCTTGTTTGGAGAAGTTATATAGTACTTTCCGTAGACTTGCTGCTTCAGGTCTAACAACATTTTTGATTGAGGGCAGTATGATAACTATTTGAAAGAATCTTTCCCAGTGGTACAGTTAAAGGAAATGTTTTTTTCATTCTATTTCCTGAAGTTGGTTGTAGGGCGGCCATTTTGCCTGAGCTGCTGTTAACAACATTTAGAGATATACTTTACAGCAGCTACCATGGGCCATAATTATCACCTAAGTAATAGTGAGTGTTTATATAGTATCTGTGTCAGTAGCCCAGACATGCCTAAAGGGAATGTGTCACCAGAATGTGACCGATTGTTTAAATTGAGTTTTTATGTTAAAGAAGAACTCCCCACAAAAATTTTATTCCATGTCCTGCTAAAAATGTACATGATATAATCTGTAGTGATTGTCATTTTCTTACCGGTGTCTGAATTTTTGACTTATATCATCCTGAAGTTTCTTATCTGTGTTATGTGACCAGCAATTAGACCCACCAACTCACACAGAGACTTGTGTGGACAGGAAGTCTAATTCTCTATGTATTCCTATGAGACTGAAAGTGAGGCTCCCATAGGAATGAATAGAGCAGTTACTGGCTTTCTGTCCTGGGTCAGTTGGAGGTCAGGGAGTTGGTCACATGGCCCAGCTACAATAAGAAGAGAGGTTTTTACTCACAGAAACAGTCGCTGATAAGAAAATGACATTCACTATAGATTATATCATGGACCTTTCTAACAGGTCAGAGAATAAAAATTTTTGCGGGAGTTCTTCTTTAAACATTTTTTTTACTTTTTGGTGAGTTTTCACACTGGTCACTAGGCCTAAAATATGTCCAGACTTCCTGTTCTTTGAGAGCAGCACATGGGCCATAGACATGAGTATAGAGGAGAAGACCTTGTTGACTTCTATGGTAGAGTTTTCTAGGAACATGGTGTGCACGTCGTGTTCTCATCAGTGGTCGCACAGTCATGTGGCCGGCCACTGCCACAGATGAAAGCGTTAAGGGAGGGGGAGTCAGAAAATGAGTGAGCTGAGGGGTGAGTGAGGGGGCAATGACAAAGGGAAGGTGGGGAGTAGTGTGGACTTGAGTGGAGGGTTCTGCCTCCTTCCAGTGATCAGCACCATGACCAGAGGAACATTGCGGTTGATGTGACACATTGTACACATTGCGTTATTACTTTAGTACCTCCATGTGCCCCACATTAAGGCCTCTTTCACACGAACGTTGTGTTTTGCGGTCCGCAAATTGCGGATCCGCAAAAAAAACGGATGCCGTCCGTATGGCATCCGTATTTTTTGCGGATCCATTGTAACATTGCCTATCCTTGTCCGTTTTGCGGACAAGAATAGGACATGTTCTATTTTTTTTCCGGGGCTACGGAACTGGCATACGGGTGCGGACAGCACACCGTATGCTCTCAGTATTTTTTGCGGACCCATAGAAATGAATGGGTCCGCATTTTTCATGTGAAAAATGCGGATCGGAGTCCGCAAAAAATACTGTCGTGTGAAAGGGGCCTAAAGGGGTTATCCCATGATGAATGTAAAAAATGAAAATCAGACATCTTATAGTACATGACAATCTCTCAAAGCTAGAACCAGCCCTGTACCTCACATTGATACAGAGATCTCCCCATTCATTGCTCTGATAGATTTATATCAAGCTGGCAGCACAGGGGAGTGTCTTTTCTGCTGCAGCTAAGGGGGTGTGTCCATGTACTCCCTATCACAACTCAACTGAGCATATGCGGCCATCTCAGTGAGCAGGTCAAAGAAATGAGGATAAAAACCAACAGCAGGTGGCGCTATACAGATATATTTTATCAAATAACGCAGTGGCTATGCTAAATTTTTAATTGCAGGCAATTACAAAAGTATTCAGATACAGGTGCTGGTTTGAAAACTGTAGAATATGTTTCGTAGGACAAGCCCTTTAAGTGCTCATGCACATGAACGTATTTTCTTTCTGTGTCCATTCCATTTTTTTGCAGCCTGTATGCGGAACCATTCATTTCAATGGGTCCGCAAAAAACACGGGAGTTACACCATGTGCATTCCATTTCCGTATGTCCATTCCGCAAAATAATAGAACATGTCCTATTATTGTCCACATTACAGACAAGGATAGCACTGTTCTATTAGGGGCCAGCTGATCCGTTCTGCGAAATGCAGAATGCTCACTGACGTCATACGGTCGTGTGCATGAGCCCTAACAGTAAGTTACCCAATCAAGTACTGCCTCATATAGATTGCCATATAGGGTTAATGCGTAAGGTACTTCGTGAGTTTACTTAGAATTAATATGAGGCACATGGAGGTTCAAATTGATAAAACCATGTGCCTCGCATTAATGGTAAGTACTGTAATTCCATCATGTACCTCACATTAACCCCATGTTGCCTATTATATGAGAAGATACTTGATTGGGTCACTATTGGTCTGAGGCACATGGTTTTATAAATTTTGATGTCCATGTACCCCACAAAAATACACCATGTATTTGTTTTTATTTTATTTTTGTAGGTACTTGCATGCAGTTTTTGAAGGAACTTGGCAGGGAGGTTGTATCAAACATCTTGGTGAACTAACCACAGATCTTCTGTAGATGTAGGCTTACTCCAACCCTTCTGTCTCTTCATGAAATCCTAGACAGACTCGATGTTGAGTACACTGAAATAAAAAAAACTAAATGTACACATCGCTGAGCACTGTATACAGTAGTACACTATGACGCAAAGATCTGTATATGGTTATTATGCTGAAGGTATTGCTCTCAGCTTGTTTGGTTGGGAACAGAAACAAACACTTTGATGGCGTCATGAGTACTTCCCAGACGTCAAACCTGTGTTCAGGACAAATGGAGTAACAAACCCCAATAAAAATTTGAATATATGGGCGCTAAACACCCAAATTCTTTGTTGACTTGGTTCTTTATTCCACTTTTTATTAGGGTTTTTTTACTTCATGTATCAGTGATGTTGAGATTGGGACTCTGTGGGGCCATATCTTTTCTTCCAGGACTCTGAAGATAGTTCTTAATAACGTTGGCTGCATGTTTGGGGTCGTTGTCCTGCTGCGGAATAATTTTTTAAACTATTAACAGTCCACATTTATTACCAACTGATCACTATAAGTGGAGTCCTGAGCACCCCCTGCCATATGACTGCACAACCCCAGTGTGGTGTTTATATGGAGCAGTGGTCAAGCATGTTCTCTGCCGAACCATTTATAGTGTCTGCGACTGTTGAATGTAGCCCTTTCCTAGCTACGTTTTTGGTGCACTTTTCTGAGTGAAAGCTCGGAGTGGATACAAAAAGAAGGAAAATTATAAAGGACAGACTTATACTGTGTGTCTGCTTTTATATCTACCCCTGACTGGCTTAAAAAAAAAAAAAAAAAAAAAAAAAAAAACTACATGTGTGATTTGAGCCTAAGGGATATCTTTCTTTTTTTTCTTTTTTTTTTTTCTTTTTTTTTTTTTTGCAAATATCTTTCAGCTTTTTAGATGATCTTTATTTTAATTGTGCATTTTTTTTTTGTGTGTGTAAAAGCTTTTGAGGAAAGTCCTTGATCTATTCTCCATGTATTCCTATACTCTTCCACACTTGAAAGATCATAACCCCTCCACTTAATTGTTCCTTGGACTTTCTAGAGTCTGTTCACCCCAGTGTCGGCGTTCTGTCAGAAGGACATGAGAAACTTCTACCCTTTTAATCCCCAAAGCGGGACAGTTGAGGTCCCGCCAGTGGAGCCCACAGCACAAATGGAACATTAAAGATTCCCATAATAAAATCTTGATTTAGAAAAAAAAAACACCTAATGTAAAATTCAGATGCAGAGATGGCACAGTGGTATCGTCGGTGGAATGCTACAGGGCCTGCTTACATTATGGCCGGCTTGTAGTCATTTGTGGATTATCATTGCCTTGTCTAATACATATTGGAAACCTAGGTTTTAAAAGTTTTAAATCTATATTTATATATATATATATATATATATATATATATATATATATATATATAATAATATTATTATTATTATTATTATTATTATTATTATTATTATTATTATTTTTCCATACAATGTCTCAGACTCGTATACGGGCCATGAAAGCCCGGCCTGTGCTGCCCCAGAACACGGCGTGTACAGTGTTTCACTGTACGGCGGCGGCCTCAGCAAGCGCATGGCGTCATAGCAATCTGGGGCAGCACAGGCCAGTCTTTCACGGTCATCTGAATGGGGCCTTAAATCTTCATTTTTTCTTCTTGCATGACATTTTGGAGCTTTGGAACCGATTTACTCAACTTACAATGGTTTCAACATACAATGGTCGTCCTGGAACCAATTAATATTGTAACTTGATGGACCACTGTATTTGCTTTTTCTTACCTAGAAATTACAGAGGTAAAGATGACCTCCACAATTTTTTAAAATAATGTATTTTTTATTAATTTTTTTTCCTCTTTAAAGGCCCTCATACACATTAGTGTTTTGTTGGCCAAACCCACTGTTCTCAGTGAGTTCAGCCACAATTTAATGTATTGAGGGAGATAAGAATTGGGTGAAATGAATATTTTCGCCTGAAGCATCTGTTCTCCTGGGAGATGAGAAGTCTCTGGCAACAGCTTTCTCCCCTCTCCCCATTGAATACACATACACATTTGGCCAAACATTTATGTGTATGGGGTTGCTGGGAAGAAGTTAGAAGAGAGATCTCAGCATTCAGCCAACAGCTATTGAACATTAATGGCTGCCCTAATACTTAGTTCTTGCTTGCAAACTTTGCAGTACCTGCTACTGCCCGATGTGCCCATTCACGGAGGAAACCTCTTTGCACCTTTTTGGGAGCACTCCTTTACATAGAATCTGTTGGATTTTACATCTCCCCTCTGGCTTTCATCTCCCTGCATGTCAAACGGTTTGTTTCCAACGCAACATGCATTTTATACTCTAGTGTAACTGCTGTGTCACTGCTTCTCATTCTGCCTCTCATTCCCCTGCATTTCAGTCTTTCCCTCATCTCCCTGCATGTGCTTTCTAAAAGACAAACTGTTTATTGCCCATAAGCTTAATGCTGTGGAACTGGTTCTCATTCTGCCTCTGATCCCCTGCATTTCAGTCTGCCTCTCATCTCCCTGCATCTAAAAGACAACTGTCTAAAAGACAAACTGTTTGTTGCCCATGGCAACCAATGATGCAGCATGCATTTTATACACTAGTGTAACTGTAACTGCTGTGTCACTGCTTCTCATTCTGCCTCTCATCCCCCTGCATTTCAGTCTTCCCCTCATCTCCCTGCATGTGCTTTCTTAAAGACAAACTGTTTATTGCCCATAGGAGGTGATCAGCCCAGCTTTCATTTGGCCACATCAGCCAAGGACTGCACAGCTTTTATTTTTCTACAGTGCTTCTTACAATAATGACCTAAGTGTACAATCTTGTGGTCGCCCAGCTGTTGGGAAAACTACAACTCACATCATGTACTGACAGCCTCCACCGATGGCTTTAAAACTATGCAGAGAAATACTGGTGTAGGCCTTAGGGGCTGATTCCACGGTAGCTGCGTGGAAACTACTCCCATTGTTTTTACTGGGAGGCCACATTTTATGGCTGTAACCGTGGACGTGTCCTTGGCAAGGTTGTGGCAATAAACCGGTCGCATGATCTTCCTTTGAAAACAGTGGGAGGCGTCTTCCTTGTGGCCATCTACAGTCTTTTTTTTTTTTTCTTTTTAACATGAAATCTGCTCCAAGTCTGTCAAAAAACGGCCTCTTAAAGTTGTCACATACAACACACTTTTTGTGGCGGCTTTTTATGCAGTGTTTTGAGTCAAAGCCAAAAGTGTTTCCTGTATATTTCTCAGCTCTTCCAACCTGCTTTTGACTTTGGCTCAAAAACAACTGCATCATAAATTGCCACAAAAACTATCACAAAAAGTCTGACACCAACCTCAGGCTCCCAAACAGAGCTGTTTTCTGGAGGCCTTGGTCCTTTAGCCATTGAGCTGACAGTTTGGCAGTGGTGTGGTGTAGTGCACTAGGGCTGACCCTTGATGGTATATATCATGCATGTCCAATCCGGATTCGGGTCTAATATACGTTTATGTGCATGAGTCCTTAGGGCTTATCTAAATGTTACAGGCATGCAAAACAACATGCTAATGTTAGCGTAATTTGTGAGCAGATAAGGAAGGTAAGGAATTGTGGTGAAAATCATGTGAACAAGAAAAGTGCAAGATTTTATTTCCGCTGGTTAGTATTTCACAGTACCTGTAAATGAGGTCTGTTGTAAATCTCGATCAGCTGCAACGTTCAGAAGGTCCTTTTTTAGAGGATTGGAGCAGGATGCCACTGTGCACAACAGGAAGAAGACATTAAAGTCTCAGGATGGAATGTCTGAAATGATTCCAGCAGCCAAATGTTAAACAGCTGAAAAGCATCCGGCCTCAAAAACACGAAGGCAGGATCTCTAGTGTGCGATTACCAACATTAAGAACACTAGTGAGAGTCCTGTCAGCACAAACCAGGGAGCGGCTCAGGAGGTTCCCTCAACCATACTGTCTGTGATTGGTATTTCCAGTTAGCTACCTGCAGTCACGAGTCCTTCTAGTCTTGCAGTGTTGGACTATATATCTGCCAGCCTGCTGACCCCTTGCAGGTGGGGAAGGATCCAGCATAGGGCCACTTAGGACATCACGTTGTTTATAGTGCACACTAGCCCATAAACTTTTAGAGATCCTAGGCCGAAGTGTTGTTAAAGGGTTAATGTAAAAAATGAAAATCTGACATCATACAGTAAGTGATGGTCTCTTTTTAACAAAGCTAGAACCAGCCCTGTACCTCACATGGATTCAGAAATCTCCTCATTCATTTCTCCAATGGATCTGCTAGATTTATTTTAAGTTGGCAGCTTTGGGTGTGCACTTCCGTTTTAGTAAGCAGGACAGAGAAATTAGAAAAAGAGCAAACAGCAGGTGGCGCTATACTGATAGAGCTCATTGAATGACTCAGTGGGTGGTTATTAATGGTACACACTCAGATTGGGTCACTGTCACTAGTGCGGTACCACAGGGGTCAGTATTGGGCCCTATTCTCTTCAATATATTATCTTGTAGAGGGCATGCACAGTAAAATATCAATTTTTGCAGATGACACTAAACTGCGTAAAGTAATTAACACAGAAGAGGACAGTACACTGCTACAGGTGGATCTGGATAGACTGGAGGCTTGGGCAGAGAAGTGGCAGATGAGGTTTAACACTGACAAATGTAAGGGTATGCATATGGGAAGGAATAATGCAAGTCACCAGTACATACTAAATGGTAAAACACTGGGTAATACTGACATGGAAAAGGACCTAGGAATTTTAGTGAACAGCAAACTAAGCTGCAGAAACCAGTGTCAGACAGCTACTGCCAAAGCCAGTAAGATAATGGGTTGCATCAAAAGAGGCATAGATGCCCGTGATGAGAACATAGTCCTGCCACTTTACAAATCACTAGTCAGACCACACATGGAGTACTGCGTACAGTTCTGGGCTCCTGTGAACAAGGCAGACAGAGCAGAGCTGGAGAGGGTTCAGAGGAGGGCAACTAAAGTAAAAACTGGAATGGGTGGACTACAGTACCCAGAAAGATTATCAAAATTAGGGTTATTCACTTTAGAAAAAAGACGACTGAGGGGAGATCTAATAACTATGTATAAATATATCAGGGGTCAGTACAGAGATCTCTCCCATGATCTATTTATCCCCAGGACTGTGACTGTGACGAGGGGACATCCTCTACGTCTGGAGGAAAGAAGGTTTGTACACAAACATAGAAGAGGATTCTTTACGGTAAGAGCAGTGAGACTATGGAACTCTCTGCCTGAGGAGGTGGTGATGGTAAGTTCACTAAAAGAGTTCAAGAGGGGCCTGGATGTATTTCTGGACTGTAATAATATTACAAGTTATAGTTACTAGAGAGGGGTCGTTGATCCAGGGAGTAATTCTGATTGGAGTCGGGAAGGAATTTTTTCCCTACAGTGGGGAAAATTGGCTTCTACCTCACAGGGGTTTTTTGCCTTCCTCTGGATTAACTTGTAGGAAAACAGGCCGAACTGGATGGACAGATGTCTTTTTTTCGGCCTTATAAACTATGTTACTATGTTAGGTGTTGGTTTGATAACTGTAGAATATATTTTGTGGGACGACCCCTTTAAGTAACCAGTGGTGTGAAGCTAGTTGGATATCTTACTGTCCTTACAATACATTGGGGTAGATGCATCAAAATGTGCAAAGTCACTGGTTTCATTTCACTTAAATGGTCCAGAAGAAATGAGAGCGCAAGTTGAGCAAGTTTTGCCACTTCTCTCCTATTGTCTACGAAGACCATTGTATCGGTTTTGCGTGGAGTATTTATAAAGAGTCTGTCAGCAGTTCTGACCTGACAAAACTGCTGACAGCGCTGTGTAGGTGATGGGTTTCAGGTCCAGTAAATCAAGCTTGTAATCTGCCTGGTGCCGCAACTGCCCCAGAGATATTTCATTTGTGTTCATTGCCCTTGGTTCTCTGCACTGAACATTTTCCCATTTTTATCTCCTTCCCTCTGATCTGAAGGAAGTCTGTAACGTCCAGTCATAAGACTTCTAGAGCCATCACTCAGAGCACTGGGGGAAGACTATGGCTATTGGCAAACAGATATATGCCACTTTTGTAGCATATATCTGGCACAGATTCTGTTGCACGCCATGTTGCGACAGAATATTCGACTTCTTCCCTGCTTGCTCCAGGTCTAAAAAAGGAGGTCTGGTGCTGGCCTGTCTTGAAGCCTCTTAATAAATCTGCCCCTGTGTGTTCAGTCCACATAGCTGAGGTTGATGATGATGTTCCTGTGGGAGATGTTGCTGCCAGACACCACTTACCCGCTGAACTAAACATGCTGGCTTCTTTGAGTGCACGTTTTTGGGTGCCTTGGGAAAGGTGGCCGAGCCATTGTGTTTCGCTGGCACCTTGCAGTTCACAAAGAGGGTAAGTATTTATGTAAAAGGGGAACTGGTTTGGCAGTACTTGGTCATTATTACAGAAACCTGGCTCCCGGCCAAAGACAAGGCTGTCCAAGCCCCACTCCTTTTCCTAAACCTATTGTTCGCATGTTGTAATGGTGGGAGAGGGAGGCAAAATGAATGCCTCCCAGGAAATATATGGAAAACGTTTTTGTCATTGTTCATTGCTGTGCAGGAAACCTTAGCTTATAGTGAAGGGGCCATCAATTTGCAAGGTTTGAGATATACAACAATTTCTCAGTGATTAACATTTTGAGGGATCAGTGGAGAAGAGAACTTATTTTGGCAGGTTTTAACCCTTTCTACCCCGGAGGTTTTTTCCCCCCGTGTTCGTTTTGCGCTCCCTGCCTTCATACAGCCATAACTTTTTTATTTTTCTGTTATCATAGCTGTATGAGGGCTTGTTTTTTGCGGGACAAGTTGTACATTCCAACGCCACCATTTATTATTGCATATGATATAGTGGCAAGCGGGGAAAAAAATTCTAAATGGGGTGAAATTGCAAAAAAAAACGCAATTCTGCCACAGTTTTACGGGGTTTTTTAATTTACGGTGTTCGATGTTCATTACAACTGACCAGTTACTTTCATTCTACTGGTCGGTATGAATCCGGCAATACCTAATATGTATAGTTTTTCTCGCGTTTTGATAGTGATAAAATAATTATAAAGTTGGAATTTTTTTTTTTGTCATATCTTGACCCCTATAACTTTTTGGTATTTGTGTATGGAGCTGTATGGGGGCTCATTTTTTTGCGGGCCGATCTGATCTTTTTATTGATACCATTCTGGGGTGTGTATGACTTTTTGATCGCTTTTTATTAATTTTTTTTTTTTTTTAAAAAAAGCAACAAAAAATGGTGAATCAGCCATTTTGCCGCGTTTTGCAGTTTTCCGTATGGGATATTAATTTTTTTTATTTTTAGAATATGGGCGTTTTTGCACATGGGGATACCCATGATGTGTATTTTTTTTAAATTTTTTTTATACTTTTATTTTTGGGAAAGGGGGGTGTTTTGAACTTTTACGTTTTTTTTTTTTTTGTTTTTTTTAAACTTTAATTTTTTTTACACCTTTTTTTATAGTTCCCATAGGGAACTTTAAGAAGCAATCATTTGATTGCTTATATCATAGACTCCAATGCATTAGCCTTATTACACAGAAGGGCTCCATAGGAAAGTCTATGCAGCAGCCTCCTGTCATTCACTATGACAGGGGCTCCTGCAGGCACGCTCCGGCTCCTCTGATCACCACACAGGGGAGCAGGAGCAACACCAGAAGTGCGCGCTTCCAGTGTTTGCTGCCTTCGGGTGCCGTGGTCAGGATTGACCGCGGCACCCAAGGGGTTAAATGTCCACGATCGGCATTACTGCCGGTCGAGGACATGAGCTGCGGGTGTCGGCTATAATGAATAGCAGTTCACCCGCGGCCATGATGCCCACTCTCCTCAGGAGCGGGCGCCATCTTTAAAGACCTGGCCAGCGCTTTCTCTTACTTACCAGTGATTGACACTCACATAGTGTACATTATGCATAGTGTTTGTAGTGGTGCAGTATTTGTATGCCTTTTATGTTTTGAAAGTGGCGGACCACCCACAAATGATCAGTTGCCCTCTCTATGGCTAGCGGAGTTCCTTAGGAGAGCAAAACCAATTATCCTCCATGGACCAGTATGCCGGCGGTACTGTTTTCATACTGTACTTGAGGTTGTATTTGCTTCAGAGTATTCAAAATGAATACGTTCTCACATGCATTTTCGAAACGTTTTGTGGATCTTTATAAGCAACTTTCGAATGGACCAAACCTGCAAGTAGATTTGAGAAGTGAAAATAATTTGACTCTCCTTTTATTTTTAGGTATTGGGAAAGTAAAACGAAAACCCAACATGCCAGATTCCTCTTCCACAGCAGATGAAAGCTTCTCGGACACGGAGCGCTTGTATGACCTCAACATGCCAGCTTACGTAAAGTTCACATACACTGCGGAGAGGGATGATGAATTGTCCTTGGTGAAAGGCACTAAGGTGATTGTAATGGAGAAGTGCAGTGATGGATGGTGGCGTGGAAGTTACAATGGACGCGTAGGATGGTTTCCGTCAAACTACGTAACTGAAGAGAGCGATAGCCCTTCCGGTGACCAAGTGGGCACGTTGTCTGAAAAATTGGCAGCAGTTGTCAACAATCTCAATAACGGTCGCTCACTTCATGTCGTTCAGGCTCTGTATCCATTTAGCTCATCAAATGAGGAAGAGCTTAATTTTGAGAAGGGCGAGATGATGGATGTTATTGAGAAGCCAGAGAATGATCCAGAGTGGTGGAAATGCCGGAAGAGCAATGGTCTTGTAGGACTGGTGCCAAAGAACTACGTTACTATTATGCAGACCAGTTCGGGTTATGAGCCTTTACCACCACGATGTGATTACATTGGACCCTCTGTGACTGGACGTTTTGCTGGCAACCAGTGGTATTATGGAAAAGTGACACGGCACCAAGCAGAAATGGCACTCAACGAGAGAGGGAACGAGGGTGACTTTCTAATTAGAGACAGTGAGTCATCGGTAAGTCAATGGAGTCTGAATAGTAAAGCCGTAAACACATCTAAGCTGTGCACTCAAGTACGAGGCCGGCCTCGCCGCCATGCAATTGGTGAACCTCACTGTGGCACTCGTAGGAGGCCATCTCCGAGGTCAAAGCAGCAAAATCTAACATAGCCTTATCAGTGGAGCCAAATAACGACCTTGTCCACTCTAAGATAGGTCTTCCAATAAATCTAGTCAGTGCATAGAGCAATACCTATGGGAATAAAAGTAGGAGAAAGGAGGGTATAAGCACTACTCACCTTGGGGTAAAACCCGACATGCCAAAGTAAGAATATTCAGAGCTGCCCCACTGTCCCAACGGAGTGGGTCCAGATGAAAGATTCCAATTGAAGCAAGGAGAAAGATGTTCTGTGGGTGCTGCTCATTGAATGAAATCTCCAAATGTACATTATTTTTTTGATTTGTGAAAGTAACACGTTTCAGGCTGGACCAGCCCCTCCTTCAGGCATTACAACTTGTAATTCCATTCGATGAGCAACGCCTGCTGGATGTCTTTTTTATTTGCTTCAGTTGACATGAGATATGGGCATTAAAGGTGTATTCCGGTTACCATAAATATAACTTATGTTTTACACTCAATCATTATCAATCATTACCTAATATAATTCCTATTTCACATATTTACCTTTCAGTAGTTATAAAGTACTTTTCTTTCCCTGCTAACCACTGTGTTCCTCATAAGTTACCCTGACACGACCTGTAGTTCCGAGCCTTTGTCAGGTCAGGCATGCTCAGTGTGCTGCTATCAGTTCTCAGGCTAAATGTTAGTGTGCTGCTGATTACTGAGTAGAGGGGGCGTGTCTGGACTGGAATATCAGGCAGCCAATCAGTAATCATCAACACTCATGAATAAGCAGAAACTCAGAGCAGGAAAGCTAAGGATTGTGGGAATTGTAGTTTTCTGAGGGAAGATCAGGAGCCATGATACTGTGTGTGTTGCAGTCTCACAAAGGAGCTAGACAAATGGATTGCAAGGTAAAATGAAGCTCTGGTGATATGTATTATAGGTATGGGTTCTGGTTGGGTCACAGCTTGCAGCCTTAATGCAGTTTATCAATAATTAAGTTACGTTACTGGAATACCCCTTTAAGCTTACTAAGAGGGGGGGGTTAGAGGGTGCAAGCTGCTGGATGAGGGTACAATCTGTCTGCAGGTTGGATGAATGCCACTGTCAGACCGGACACCCCTCAAACTGTGGGGTTCAGTTGATTTATATATGCAGCAGCATGACTTCTCGTATTTCATGGTTAATTTCAGCAGTTTGGGTGCCATTGCCAATGGGCACAGATTAGAGAGAAATTAAGACAAAAATTTGAAAGTAAAAAGTTATTATCCAACTTTGTTTTGAAAATTGCCTTATTGAAAAAGTGAAAAAATGTAAATAATTTTAAATGTAGTTTTTAGAGCCAAATACAGATGTACATACAACTAAGGTAGTATTAGGCCCTGCTCACATCATGTTACGCCATACTTCTAGCGTATATGCTGGGAAAAGTTGTCCTTTTTGGCCTCCTTTGAGTTGAAAATCATAGTTGACTACACTTTGCAAAGACTAAAGGCATGTGCAGTGGACGATACTCCAGGTGTGTACATTTGATGGAAGGCTCCAATGTGATGTCAACAATGACTGTCTTTTCTCACTTTTTCTTCCATTTGCATCCACTTATGGCTTCAAAAACTGCACGTGTGATTCTAGCACTAATGAAAAATGAAATTTTTAAATATGTCTAGTCACTGATGGGTTCAAATAATTAAAAATTGCTTAAAACCCTTCAGCAGACCTCAGCCCAGATAGGTTAGATATTTAGAACTTAAAACATAGTAGTACAAAATAAAGTACAAAAACAGTATAGTTTTATCACATAGAAACAGTATAGTATTATACCATAGAAACAGTATAGAAGATTTCTTTTGCTCATCTGCAACACGTACCGTAGTTCCAATGTATACCTTTTATTAGGCA
The DNA here is from genome assembly GCA_900303285.1 of Rhinella marina. Lineage (NCBI taxonomy): Eukaryota > Metazoa > Chordata > Amphibia > Anura > Bufonidae > Rhinella > Rhinella marina. The sequence continues at coordinate 85,898 of ONZH01000859.1, forward strand.
GTTCTGATGCGCACTTGCACATTACACATATTTAATTATTTTGACTATAGATCCCAGTTGCCTCCTTTTTCTTAGTATGTGGCCAAATCTTGTATAACTTAAAGGAGTTCGTATCCCCCATAATGAACATAATATTACAAGTTAAAGGGGTTGACTGCATTCAGAGCCGAACCCGGACATATCACCTTCACCCAGGCATTTCATGCTCCAATGCTCTCCCTTGCCCTGCTCTGTATCTCACAGGGCTCTTCTGTTTACATTTTTACACCGACAGGCAGAGGCTTCTGCCTAGCAGTGTTCCTGGTGACATCACCGGCACTAATGGGCAGGCTTTAGCACTGCCCTAGCCTGTTTTCAGCCGCCTAGCAGAGACTTGATACAGCACAGGGCAAGGGACAGCATCAGAGCATGAAATTCTCCGATGTTCATCTCAGAGGAGCTTCCTGGGTGAAGAAGGGGATATGTCCGGGTTTAGCTCTGAACCCAGACAACCCCTTTAACCTGTAATATTATGGTCATACCTACTTCCTTGTTTCTCAAGTTTTATTATAATAACTGTAGTTACAGCATTAATGGGGTTGTGCCATAATCTACTTTTCACTATGAAGTGTATTTTCATCAATTACTCTAACTCCCATTCCTCCTTGGATTGTTTTATTTTCAAATTTAGCTCATTTGCAGTTTTCTCTTGAATCCAACTTCCTGGTTTGTCATGTGTCTGCTGTCCCGTCCCGTCCCGTCATGCTGTAGGGCAGTGAGATGTGTCCTGACATCAGCAGATCATGTGACACTAACCACGCCCCTTGCTTTTACCAATGACGCTTGTGTGTCCTGTATTACAAGGCTCCAGTACAGGACGTAACCCACAGCAACTGAATATATTTGCCATAGGCCGTGATGGTAGCCTGGTAACTTTAGAATAAGGCAGCTTTGATAAATGGTGGTATTTAGGAAAATTGATATAACAGCGATATCTGTTGGGCGGGATACATTTATATAAGGAGAAACAACCCAACCCCTTTAAAGGGATTATCCCATGACTAATGTAAAAAATGAAAATCAGACCTCATACAGTACAAGACAATCTCTTTCTAACAAAGCTAGAACCAACCCCGTACCTCACATGGATCCAGAGATCTCCCCATTCATTGCTCTGATTTGATTTATATCTAGCTGGCAGCTCAAGGGGCGTGACTTTTCTGCTGCAGTTAAGGGTGTGTGTCCATGCTCTCCCTATCACAGCTCAGGAGGCGTGTCTCAGCGCTCCCAATCACAGCTTAGGAAGCAGTTGAAGGATGAAACTGAGCACGTGCGGCCATCTCAGTGAGCAGGATAAAGAAATAAGAAAAAGAATAAACAGCAGGTGGTGCTATACAGATACATTTAATTGAATAACTCACTGGCTATGCTAAATTTTTAATTACATGCAATTGCAAAAGTATTCAGTTTCAGGTGCTGGTTTGAAAACTGTAGAATATTTTTCATGGGACAACCCCTTTAAGTACAAAAATAATTTCCGCAGGTTTTTTTTTTTGTCCGTTGATTTCTTTTTTGTAATTTAATCTTTTTGTCTTTTTTTCTTTTTCCAAATAGCCAAATGATTTCTCTGTGTCCCTGAAAGCCCAAGGCAAGAACAAGCATTTCAAAGTTCAGATGAAAGACAATGTGTACTGCATTGGCCAGCGCAAGTTTAACACCATGGAGGAGTTGGTAGAACATTACAAAAAGGCCCCTATTTTTACCAGCGAGCAAGGCGAGAAACTCTATCTAATCAAGCCTTTGTCATGAGACTGCCACGTGGAGAGTGGGAAATTGGACTCCAGCTAAGGTGAAGTCACTGAAAGACGGCACCCACGGAAAGTGAGAATCCCGGAACAGAACCAAAGGCATCTCCTAGCCCCCAATGAGAATGACATTTGTCACGTTATGTATGAATTGGAAGATACACTGTAATTTTTTATTTTTTTTTCTGTCCAGTGTCTAAACTCCTAGCCACGAGCATTCCCTGTCTTTTTATATTCTGCCTTACTATTGTAACGTACCTGAGATGTAGAATTACATGACCTTCTCAGCACTGGGAGGTTCCAAGCAATGTGATTGTGGTTTGTCCCCTACAAGGATCATACCCAACATGAGTCCACATATCGCATCTACATGCTGCTTTTTGTTTTTCTATGATTTACGCTTTGGACACGATCATCGGCATGGATCCAATGCTGTTTTCACTGTGGATATACTCTCGTCTTTTGTTTCACCCGCTTTGTATCTGACTGGAACCATGTCTGAGCAGTGCGTCTTCGTTTGTACTTATCTAAGACATTTCATATTTATTTGTCTGAGGATGCATAGGGTGCCTTTCAGGTCACTTAATAGCTTATATATTTGATGGACCCCACCACATGGTTTTCACCCAGCAGGTGTTGTGTAAGTCACAATGCCATCAACCATTTACTTTGTTGGCTAGCTTTCATTGCAAAGTTCATATAGTCTAGTTTTTTTTTTTTTTTTTTTTTTTTTTTTTCTTGTATTTTATTTTTATGTTTTTGTTACCTATCTAAATGGGTTTCAGACTTAGAGGTCTCACCTGGAACATCGGTGGCATATCACTAGGATATGTCACTAATGTCAGATAGGTGCAGATCCCCCTTTCCCCAGGAACCACACCTATGTCTAGAACAAAGCTCCCAAAGAGAATGAGAGTGCACTGTGCATGCCCTCCATTCATTTCTATGAGAGTGCTGAAAATAGTCGAGCGCTGGCTCGGTGGTTCCATAGAAATGAATAGAGCATTGGCCGCGATTGCACGGTGCACTCTCCATTCATTTCTATGGGAGTTATGAAAATAGCTGAGCACACCACTCGGCTGTTTTCGGCACTCCCATAGAATTGAATGAAGGGCGCATAGGACCATCATCACCTATCTGACATTGGTGGCAAATCGCTAGGTTATGTCACCAATGTTCTAGGTGAGCCAACCCCTTTAAAACCTCCTTACATGTCTGTCTTACTAACTACTTGTATTCCCCATGTAAAAACAATTCTGGATCATCTATTCTTGTGGCTCTATGTTGTGCCATTCCTCTACTATTTTTACTAGAAGTTATGACTGAATTGCTGGCGGTTTGTAATAAAGGTCCAGCTGGGTGTTACCATTGTGATGGGAGGGGGTGTCCCTGCACAGTCTGCCACTTTCAGCACTAATTGGATTGTGTCAGACTGTGCAGGGACACTCCCCAAAACTGGTAACACCCATTTGGACCCTCATTGCAGCCAGCTGGTTATTCATTCCTAAATGTCTAGCAGGAATAATAGAGGTATGGCTTAATTTAGTCATAACTAGTGATGAGAGAAGCGAGCTCCGAAGTCTCTTCGTTCAAAACTTGGGATTAGAACTGTATGGAGATCCGTCTAGTATTAGATTGTGTGAGAGCGCCGATGAGCCAAAGTAAGGCTATTTTCACACTAGCGTTCTTTTTTTCCGGTATTGAGTTCTGTCATAGGGTCTCAATACCGGAAAAGAACGCTTCAGTTGTGTCCCCATTCATTGTCATTGGGGAGAGCGGAGTGCTTCAAAATACATTCCGTTCAGTTCCCCTGCGTCTCCAGACCGGAGAGCAAACCGCAACATGCTGCAGTTTGCTCTTCGTCCTGGGGATCCGGAGCAAGACGGATCCGTCATGACCCCCAATGCAAGTCAATGGGGACGGATCCGTTCTGTATGACACAATAGAAAACAAATCCGTCCTCCATTGACTTTCAATGGAGTTAATGACAGATCCCTCCCATCGATGTTAAAGATAATACAACCGTATCTGTTCATAACGGATGCACACGGTTGTATTATCAGTAACGGAAGCGTTTTTGCTGAACCCGGCCGGATCCAGCAATAACGCTAGTGTGAAAGCAGCCTAAGTTATTCGCGAAGTCGCGCAAGACTTCATTCATTAAAACTTGGAACTGAACCAGGTACAAAAAATCAACTGCCGAAGTTATTCAACGAAGTCACTTGCAACTTCTCGAATAACTGACTTCGGCTCCTCGGAGCCCATACATTCTAATACTGTACGGACACAAATCTCCGCGCAGTATTAATCCGAAGTCATAACAATAGATGCTTCAGAATTTTTATTATATGGGAAATGCAAGTAGCTACTAAGATGGACCTGACAGGAGGGGGGAGAGGTCCTCTTTTAAGCTGTTTGTGAAATACACGTTCCTTTAAGTCTTGGTTGTGGTAGGGAAGAGACCACGGCTTGTACTTGTATACATTCAGAGGGGCACAGCGCGGGGACCTGGTGATTGCATGCTGGCGCAGATGCCAGGCCCCTTTCTACAGTGCTCCAAACACCCCACAGACGACATCAGGAACCTCTGTAATCAGCGGGTCCTGCATGGTAGACGCACCTATATGATATAGCCTTACGTTCCCTCTTTGTTGAGCAGAGGAGTGCGATGAATGTGATATTATATCAGGAGGGGCTTGTAACTGTTTATTTTATTAAAGAAACGACTGAACAAACTAGATTATTGTGCCAAATTGCATATCTATGAACCTGTTACCTATTTAAGTCGTGTAGTGGTGCTTCTATTCATTTTTATTTTCTTCAGAATTTGTGTATTTTAGCTCATTTTCACTAAAGCTTTTTTTTTTTTTTTTTTTTTTTTTTTTTTTTAGTCCAATCAAAATATAATCTTTTTTCAGAACGTCCTTCCTTTAGCGGAGGACACTAGTAAATCTAGGTACCACCAGTCAATGTAAAGAATACCGCTATATTACTAAATCCACATGACTGTATACTGTGAGTATATTTGACTATGTATACCCCCAATTCTTATTTATGCACACTGTATAGATAATGCAGTAAAATATTTTTCATTCTTCTCATTACTTATCCAAAAGATGATTGTGTTTCTGGATCTCCTCTTTTATGCGGACATTGAAACCATTTATCGTCATCCGCACTTCGTCCTGGGTAAAGGTGGATGCGCTGCAGACAATAATGACACCCTATGTGAACGATCAATTGAAATAACCATTGGTTTGGTCGTCTACAGTAACCCTGATGTCTCTGTGTAAATGGCGCTGTTTCACCGATCGGCACTCGCTACCAGCAGAAGATCTGCCAATATCAGTGTTAATCTTGCTGGTAAAAAGCATTATGGGACGCAGGGTGCACTGTACATTCTTCATTTATGACGTCATCACCTGCAACACCAAACATTTGCGTTCTGAGCCATATTTTCTGCACAGTTCTGAAATTACAGATGTGTCCGTTCGTCTCGGAGAAAAACTGACTACATCCAATGACACGGGCTCCACTGTAGACGAGGCAGCCTTTCCTGAGACCGTTTTGATACATGACGCCCACATCTGATCTGATATCAATTTAATTTTAAAGGGGTCATCCCATACAGTACATGACAGTCTCATTCTAGCAAACTTAGGCCTCGTTCACACTTCAGTGTTTGGTTAGTGATTTGTGAACCCAAACCAGGTACAGGTCAAAACCACAGAATAGGTGCAGATCTTTCCATTATACCTTATCTCTGTGTAGGCTTCACTTCTGCTTTTGGCTCACAAATCACTGCTCGAAATCACTGACCAAACACTGAAGTGTGAATCAGGCCTTAGGACCAGCCCTGTACCTCACATGGATCCAGAGATCTCCCCATTTATTGTTTCCATTGCACGATAAATCTAGCAGGGGTGTATCCTTTCTCCTGCAGCTGTTGGCAATTGAAGAATGGAACTGAGCATGTGCGTCCACCTCAGTGAGCTGGACAGAGAATTTAGGAAAAGGTTAAACAGCAGGTGGCGCTGTACAGATAGATTTCAGTGAATAACTCATTAGCTAGACTAAATTTTTGTTTACATGCCATTACAGAAGTATTCAGATCCAGATGCTGGTTTGAAAAATGTAGAATATTTTTTTATGGTACAACCCCTTTAAGTGCTAAGCCAGTAGTCACCAAGATCGATCGTGTCTGTGAATTACAAGCACAGGGTATTGATATTCAGACTAAATACCTATATTTATCTCTGATACTCTGATCTATTACCCATGGTGGGCCTTATTTGGATAACAGTGAGTACCTTGGATATCGATCATACACCTACTCTCCATGATCTTCATTCACAAAATCCAGTCTTCAGTTGTGCTGCTGTCACATTCCCACCACTGAACACTTATAGGGTGCCTTCACACACGGCAGATTGAGTGGCAGAAAATTCTGCGACTGAAAACCTGTTCCATTCATTTAAATGGGGCAGGACGCACATGAATTTCTACAAGTCCCATTAAGGTGAATGGAACTGATTTTTTGTTGCAGTATTTTCTGCCACGTATGAAGGCACCCTTATCCAACTGTCTGACCTGAGGCTCTGGGTATGTTTGTGAGTGATAGTGTTTGAGGAGTGTGCCCTGGCCAGTGGCACTTCTCCATGTGAGCGCCCAGTGGTCACTAACAAGGTGGCAGTATAGACTAATAAACCTACAAGTTTCGAAAAATAAATTGTTTTCCTTCGTCATTGATCATCAGAGTCCGTATGCCTTATATATACACTTTAAGGGAGGGTCGGTCATCCGTATCTGATCGTCGGGGCAAACGGGTACGAGACTCCCACTGATCAGTAGTAATATTTCCCCCTCACTAATCCTACTTCACCTTTTCCACGCCGCACACTCTGGAGCCTGTACATTTTCCTTGATGTTTTTCAGCATGATGTCTTGATAGAGGGCGACCATCGTATTTTTTCTGTTATAAATATGTTCTCTTAAGGGCTCATTCACACAACCGTAGTTCTGTGGAACAGATGAGGAACTATTCATTTCAATAGGGCTGTGCGCTGTCCGCATCCATTGTTCCGTTCCGTGGCCTCACAAAAAAGATAGAACATGTCCTATTCTTGTCTGCAATCAAGAATGGGCATTTCTATCATAGGGCTGGCCACGTGCGTTCCGCAAAATGTGTTATGCACACGTTTGGTATCCGTGTTTTGCGGACCACAAAAAATAGTGGGTGCTTAGTTCTACCAGCATAGATTTTATTGGAGTGAATATGTGCAGTTCAGTTACCCAGAGATTGTCTGAATATCGGTGCACTGGTTTAGTTAATGAGTGTTTTCAGATAGTTTGTGGAGAACCTCCTCTCTTAGGTCTCATGCACATGACCATATGTGCAAATCAAGGATACCGGCTGTGTGCGTCCGGCACTTGACATCCACACTTTTTGTGGCCCTGTAGAAATGAAGGAGTCCATGTTCAATCCACATAAAATGCAGATGGGACGTGAACCTAATCTATGGTCGAGTCCTTACTGGAATTGCGTACTGCGAGGAACGGTACCACTGCGCTCCTGCAGCACTATCCATAGGGTTGGGGGTGGCACCAGTGAGTTGTGTAGTTTTTAAGGTGGTTTCCCTTTCTAATTGGCTTACTCAAGATCACCACATTATCTATTTCTCCCAGGTAATTAATGTATATATGTATATGTGTGTGTATATATGTATCTACCAAATATTATACTTGCATTATGCAAAAAGTTAAATCGGCTCATATCACAGATAGCGAAATGCTGGCATTTTTTTCATATTAGATTTCCTCTAAAACATGCAGAGGAAGTGACTACCCAGAATCGTGCCTGACTGGAATGAGTGTTTGATCAAGTTGTTCACCAAGAAAACCTCTGCCTCAGGCCGCATGCACATGACCGTTGTTTGGGTCCGCATCTGCAGCTTGGATGCAGACCCATTCACTTTAATGGGGCCACAAAAGATGCGGACATCGCTCCGTGTGCTCTGCATCTATTGCTCCGTTCCGTGGGGCCCCAAAAAAAAAAAGAAAATAGAACATGTCCTTTTCCTGACCGTTTTCCAGACAAGAATAGGCATTTCTATAATGGGCGGTCTGATCTGTTCCGTATATTGCAGAATGCACACGAGCGCGGTCGTGTGTACTGTATGTAGCCTAAGGCTCCACTCACACGACCATAAAGGCTCCGTGCCTGTATTGTGGACCACAAGTGGCGGGTCCGCAATATATGGGCACCAGCCATGTGCACTCAACAACCACAAAAGACAGGGCATGTCCTATCTTTGCCCGTATCCTGCAGATCATGGACCCGTTCAAGTCAGTGGGTCTGAATCCGCACCACGGAACGCTATTTGTGGTCCATATCATGGACACGGAGCCCTTAGACAGTTCAGCATTATGCTGAATAATAGCTGCTTCCTGACTCGTAAACTGGGCTTTATACCTACAAGTACTTGTCCGGATTTTCCCTTATGTTGTGTAATGTTATATATGTAAAGCGAATAAAATATATTAAAGCACCTGATGGCAGGTCCATGGTAATCTGACACATAATACATAACATGTTGATTAGAGATGAGCGAACGTGCTCGAAACGATGCTCGAGCACGTTCGCTCATCTCTAATGTTGATATCTAATTCTGTTCTGGAAGCAGACTCTGAGGTAAAAAGACATTTAGGCCTGAGGCCTCATGCACGTGACTGTATCTGTTTTGCGGTCTGCAAATCATGGATCATGGATCTCTTCAGCGCTCTCCTCTTCATATGCATCTCGCAGGGGAGCAGTCCAGCCAGCAGCTCTTACTCTCCTCTCTGCAGCGCTCTCCTCTGTGCTTGCAGGGGAGCCGCCAGCTATTCCTATACTTTGTGCTCCTTTCAGCAGCACTCTCCACTATGTCCTGACGCGCACAGCGTTAGGACGTAGTTAGTACATGAAGGCCCACGCTCTGACCTGACGCTGTGCACGTCATTTTTTGATCTCAGCATGGTGGTGGAGGGTTCATTCCAGCATGCGGGTGTCATCTGAGCATAGGGCGGTCATCTGAGCATAAGGTGGTCATTTGAGCATAGGGCGGTCATCTGAGCATGCGTCGTGTGCACGCATATTTGTGTAAATGTACAGCTTGTGGCTCCTTGCAGTCCTACGTTTTTTTTCCCGGCTTGTGTCTGTAAGGTTGGCCACTCCTGGTCTATGTCCACAAAATGTGGATGACGGACCCATTGAAAACAATGGGTCTGCAAATAAAATGAAGACAGCACACGGACTGTGTCCTTATTTTGTGGCCCACTTAATAGCTACAGTCTTGTGCATGAGGTCTAATGCATATCCATGTGACATGGCTCCACAAACTCCATAGAATAAAATAGGCCCATTAATTTTCTGCAAGTCTCCTGGATTCCCCCTGAATCAAAGATTAAAACAATTGTGTGTGCGCAGTCACCTGCCCTCTTACAGGGTTATCCTGCCCGACAATTTGCACACTCCTTTATATGTTCACAATTTCTTTTTAATTCTGATATATTGGGGTTTTCTGACTTAGGCTGTGTTCACATGTCAGTTACTTGATCAGTTATTTCCTTCAGTTATTGATGGAAACTGATGGAAATAACTGTCAAATAACTGAACTGTGAACAAACCCTTATTTGAACATTTGCCCAGGGCAAGTATCTGTGATAAAGAATAGACTATACTCACCAGTTTTAGGCTACTTTCACACTAGCGTTAGAGTTTTCCGGTATTGAGTTCCATCATAGGGTCTCAATACCGGAAAAAAAACGCTTCAGTTTTGTTCCCTTTTATTATCAATGGGGACAAAAAGTAACTGAACAGAACGGAGTGCTCCAAAATGCTTTCCGTTCAGTTTAGTTGCGTTCCCATACCGGAGAGCAAACCGCAACATGTTGTAGTTTGCTTTCCGTCCTGGGGATCCGGAGCAAGACGGAGCCAATGGGAATGGATCCGTTTTGTCTGACACAATAGAAAACTGATACGTCCTCCATTGACTTTCATGACAGATGCGTCTTGGCTAATGTAAAGATAATACAACCGGATCAGTTCATAACGGATGCAGATTGTTGTATTATCAGTAACGGAAGCGTTTTTACTTAACCCTGCCGGATCCAGCAATAACGCTAGTGTGAAAGTACCCTAAACCCCCATCACTTCTAGCGACGCCTGTCCTTATTTACATGGCAGCAGCGAAAAGCAATGCGAAAAAGTTGAAAGATTTCAATATATTACATGGACTGTTAACCTACTCATTAGCTGGTGTCTCACAGTTTTTTTCTGGTGTTTTCAGTGCATTTTTATGCTGCTGTTTTTGCAGCATTTTTAAGCAAAAAAACAAAATCCAATGTGAGGGCCTATAGCAGGGGTCAGCAACTTCCGGCACACCAGCTGTTGTGAAACTACAACTCCCAGCATGCTCCATTCACTTCTATGGGAGTTCTGAGAACAGCCAAGTGTGCATGCTGGGAGTCGTAGTTTCACCACACCTGTAGTGCTGAAGGTTGCTGACTAGAGATGAGCGAGCATGCTCGGGTGCAATTTTCGCGTATTTGTGTACACATTTTAAAATCGGTACGCTAATGCATACGCATATTTTAATCTGTACACTAATGCATACGCATTTTAAAAATTTGTACGTTATGCGTACACATTTGTGTACAGATTAAAATATGCGTATGCATTAGTGGACCGATTTTAAAATGCATATGCAAATACGCGAAAATTGCACCCAAGCATGCTCGCTCATCTCTAGTCAGCAACCTTCAGCACTACAGGTGTGGTGAAACTACGACTCCCAGCATGCACACTTGGCTGTTCTCAGAACTCCCATATATCTCTATTGCTGACCCCTGGACCATAGAATAAGTAACAGTGCTCTGTGCCACGACTAAATACCACAAACAATGCACAGAATAAATGAGTATACAATAAAAAAAAAAAAGTCGGAACCCCCCCCCCCCCACTGAAAAGATATTGATGACCTAATGTGAGGGTAGGCAACCAGTATTCAACTCCTAGAAAACCTCTTTAGTATTTCCAATAGACTTCCATAAACCCATAAAGAACATAGGACAAATTACTTTACAATAAAAATAATACTTTATTCATGAAATCCATAAAAATATATATTTTTAAAATTAAATAAATGGGACTTTAACTACACAGATGCAGTGGCACCTAGGCACTAAAACTGCAAATAAAATGTTCAACAAGAGCCAGGGAAATAATAAAATCAAATAATAAAACTAATAAGAATAATAAATAAATAAAATAATAAATCATAAAAATAATAATCAAATAATAAAAATAAAAAATAAAATAAAATCAATAGTGGGGGTCAGGAGAAGCATGGGGAGCAAAGGGTGGCCAGCGTTCTACCTTGGTCATGTTTGTACACTATTATTTGTTCAGTATGTTTATGTTTTCCCTCTTTAGTTCAGCTATTGATTTTATATTATTTCCCTGGCTAATGATTGTCTGCCATGTAAAAGTCATTAATCCCTTAGTGACCAAACTATTTTTTTCATTGTCATATTTCAAGAGCTATAACTTTTTTATTTTTCCGTCAATGTAGCCATATGGGGGCTCATTTTTGCACAGCCTAAGGGCTCATGCATATGAATGTATTTTTTGCCCTTGTATATTTGTTTTTTTTGTGGCCTGTATTCGGAACCATTTGTTTCAGTGGGGCTGCAAAAAAGGGAAACATTCCTTATGTCCGTTCCCCCCCAAAAAAACCTGAATGTCATCTATTTTTTTGCGGATCTGTGTTTTGCCGACTGCAAAATACATACGGTCGTATGCATGAGCCCTTATAAGGCATACACTGAAACCACTTAGATGTCGCAGTAGCTACTGACTACAGCACCTAAGAGTTTAAATGACCATGATGGGCGCTGCAAGGGAGACCCATGCAGACCAAGGCCCCTTAAAGACCACCATAAAAAAGCTGTATTGGCGGCGAATAAGGGGTTAAAGGAGCTCTTCAGGTACATTTTATTTGCTGTTTGAGTGCCTAGGTATGACCATATCTATGTAATTAAAGACTAGGGATGAGCGAATCGACTTCAGATGTTTCATTCGCATAAAACTTCATTCTAATACTGTACGGAGCTGGAGCTCTGTACAGTATTAGAATGTATTGGCTCCGATGAGCTGAAGTTATTACTTCGCGAAGTCACGCAAGACTTTGCGTAATAACTTCATAAATTAATTTGTACTGTAAAAAAACATTTTCTGAACTCAAGTTCGGTTCCAAGTGGTACCTGAGTTCTGGAAATGTTTTTCTACAGTAAAAATGAATTTATGAAGTTATTACGCAAAGTCTTGTGCGACTTTTCAAAGTAATAACTTTAGCTCATCATTTTTTGAAGGGGGCACCTTTAGGCCCCAAAAAAGTCCAGACTAAAACTCTGTGTGAAGGAGCCCTTGAAGGGGGATTATCTTTTCTGGATATATAAAATGTTACATATTAGACGACGTTCACCATGAAATTTCGATATCTTGCTTTTCATATTCCAGGTTTCACACACTACAGGAATGTTCCACAGAAGGCTGCACTCAGTTCTACAGAGTAGGGCAGGGATCAGCAACCTTCGGCACTCCAGCTGCTGTGAAACTACAACTCCCAGCATGCAAACATACTCGGCTGCTCTTCTAACTTCCATAGAAATGAAAAGAGGGTTCTGGGAATTGTGGTTTCTGAACAGCTGGATTGCTGGAGGTTGCTGATCCCTGGAGTAGGGCCTCATACAGACAGTGCCTTAGTCATTTGCTTCTATTTTGTTTGTTCCCTAAAACTGAGCCAATGTTGTTCAGTGCAGGAACATCCATCGGTTTTCTTGTCTGAATTTCTATACTGATGTTCCATCCCTCAGTACACAGCATGATCCACTGGATCTCTTCAGTATTCAAGAGAGCATGTAAAAGTGAGATCCATCTTTTAGGATTATCAACAATATAAGAGAAAATAAAAATGAATATAAAAAGTGAGGACAAATATATGAAGGTGCAGTTTAAAGGGGTTGTCATGGATTAGAAAAACATGGCTGCTTTATTTAAAAAAAAAAAAAAAAAAAAAGTGCCACACCTGTCTGCAGGTGCTGTGTGGTATTGCAGCCCTTATTCACTTGAGTGCAACTGCCCTACAAAACCAGACACAACCCATGGACAGGTGTGTGTGTGTCACGGGTTCTGGAACAAAGCAGCCGTGTTTTTTAATCCCGTACAACCCCTTTAAAGGGATTTGCCAGTTGGAAGTAATTTTCAGGAACAGCTCAGAGTGAATTATACAACAGAGACCCGCTGCACATGCGCGGGTAGCTGATCGTATGCATTTCACCCCTCAGATCTGAGCAGTCTGGAAGCAGGAGCGTGCAGCTGAGATTGGGTAACCTGTTAGCTTCGGCAGCTATTAGTAGAATATACCGATACAGGCCACTAGGTGGCAGCACTGTATTGTTATATTGAAAGTGAAGCGTTATATAGCCATCAATGAGCATAATGGGCAATCTAACGATTTCCAGTTATAGTTACCCAGTGGCAGCACTGTATTGTTATATTGAAAGTGAAGCGTTATATAGCCATCAATGAGCATAATGGGCAATCTAACGATTTCCAGTTATAGTTACCCAGTTATAAAAAGTAAATTTAAAAAAAAAGTTTTCAACGTTTGATTCACCCCCCCCCCCCTTTGCTCAAAATAAAAATACAAAGAAAAAAAAGGGGGGTGGGGGTCAGTCAGCACATCCCAGTGTGCAGGTGCACGTTGCTATGGCTAGATGCACAAAGAAAAGAAATACAATGCAACAGCACTCTGCAAACCAAATAAAGTACAAAAATGCCATAGTAATATAAAATATTTTGATGCTAGTGCTGCACTCATTTAGTAAATTTGAGATTCTTGGCAAATATATTTTGTACAAAATTATTTGGGCCCGTCTGCCAAACGTCAAGGCAATCACTGTAAGATGGGAACCTAACGCTATTTCCTACCTGTTATGTGCCATAATGGTCTCCGTATAATTCAGGGGGTGTTTGGTTCCACATGCATGCTGGGTCCATTCTGCCTTTTGCCATTTCTGGTGCTTCAAAGGCCTCCACTAATACAGGGATACAGGTACCAACATGCATGCCGAGCCCACTCTATACCTCTATACTAAGAGCAGACTACGGCTTTATAGTTACACTGATTAAAATCAGCCTATGGGGCAGACAGGCTGGTCAGGAATGCATGACTAAATGGAGTAGCCACACCTCCAGTACAAACTACAAAGAAAAAAAGAGGGAGGTCAGTCAGCACATCCCAGTGTGCAGGTGCACGTTGCTATGGCTAGATACACAAAGAAAAGAAAATAAATACAATGCAATAGCACTCTGCAAGCCAAATAAAGTACAAAAATGCCATAGTAATATAAAATATTTTGATGCTAATGCTACACTCATTTAGTAAATTTGAGATTCTTGGCAAATATATTTTGTACAAAATTATTTGGGCCGGTCTGTCACATGTCAAGGCGATTTCTGTAAGATGGGAACCTAACACTATTTCCTACCTGTTATGTGCCATAATGGCCTCTGTATATTTATTCAGGGGGTTTTGGTTCCACTTGCATGCTGGGTCCATTCTGCCTTTTGCCATTTCTGGTGCTTCAAAGGCCTCCACTAAATCCAGGGATGCAGGTACCCTAAATGAGTGTAGCAGCAAAATATTTTCTATTACTATGGCATTTTTGTACTTTATTTGGTTTGCAGAGTGTTGTTGCATTGTATTTATTTTCAAAATAAAAATAACCAATAAAAAGATACACATCATGGGCATCACCGCATGCAAAAATGCCCGTACTATTAAAATATAACAATATTACCATATACCATATGGCGAATGATGTAATGGAAAAAAATAAAAACGGCCAATTTGGCATTTTTGTCACTTCAGCTCCCCAAAATTCTTTTTATAAGAACTGAACAAAAAGTCACACAGTGGCATACCTACAATAGAGATAGACCACAAAGCTGCTATGGGGCCCTTGGAGAAAAGGGGCCCACAGTGAACAAAAGGCCCCTCCCCCCAATTACACTCATTACTGTCCAGCTCCAGTATAGTATCCTTATCATCAGTGGAGAAAGTTAAAGGACCTGTGATGATGTCATCACAGGTAATATACATTTAGTAGAGAAAGTGCATAAAGACCGGTGTAGTTCCCAAATTAGATGGGAGTATCTGCCAGGACCTTTGATGACATCATCTTCAGCATTGCAGGTCCTGTACATCTAGTAAAGGAACTGCACAGAGTATCATCACAGGTCCTTCAACCCCTGACAGCATGGAGAAGAACCAAACAATGAGCTCTCCACTGAGACTAGAATGGAGTGGTAAGAGGAGGTCCTCCTCCATTCTTTTCGTTTGCAACCCATTCCCTATTCTTACTCATATCTCTCTCATATATATAGTACTGCAGACAGTTACACCCACTATTACCTCATGTACCTCACACAGTGACCATAATATATAACTGATCACATACCATATTTTTCGATTTATAAGACGCACCTGATGATAAGACGCACCCCAGATTTTAGAGTAGGAAAATAAGAAAAAAATATTTTTCGTCACACCTCATATCAGACCCCCCCATAAATTTCAGGACATCACATCAGACCCCCATATCAGCCCTCCATGTCAGACCCCCATCAGACCTCAGATCAGCCCATCAGCCCCCATATCAGCCCACTGTGCCCCCATCAGACCTCAGATCAGCCCCCATATCACCCCACTGTGCCCCCATCAGACCTCAAATCAGCCCCCATATCAGCCCACTCTTCCCCATCAGACCTCAGATCAGCCCACTGTGCCCCCATCAGACCTCAGATCAGCCCACTATGCCCCCATATGAGCCCACTGTGCCCCCAATATCAGCCCACTCTGCACCATCAGACCTCAGATCAGTCCCCATATCAGCCCACTCTACTCCCATCAGACCTCATATCAGCCCACTATGCCCCCATTAGTCCTCAGATCAGCCGACTATGCCCCCATATCAGCTCACAGTGCCCCCATCAGACCTCAGATCAGCCCACTATGCCCCCATATCAGCCCACTGTGCCCCCATTAGACCTCAGATCAGCCCACTATGTCCCCATATCAGATCACTGTGCCCCCATCAGACCTCAGATCAGCCCACTCTGCCCCATCAGATCTCAGATCATCCCCCATATCAGCCCACTCTACCCCATCAGATCTTAGATCAGCCCATCAGCCCCCATATTAGCCGACTGTGCCCCCATCAGACCTCAGATCAGCCCACTCAGCCCTATAAGGATAAAACAAAAAACTCTCTCACCTCTCCTGCGCCGCGGCTCCGCTCCTGGTCCGGCACTCCTCTGTCTTCTCCGTCCGGAGCTGCACCGTCACCTGACTGCACCGTCATAGTGCACGCACTATGTCCTGACGCTGTACGGGGCAGGGGGCCCCAATTTAGATTCTTGCTATTGGGCCCAGGGCCCAGTGATTTCTTTGTATGCTCCTGGTCACACACACACTTCAAAATGGTAAAAACGAGCCCTCACACAACTCCGTATGCGTAACTACAAAAAAGTTATTGGGGTTCAGAATATGGTGATAAAATATATATTTTTCAAGGTTTCTAATTTTTTTCAGTAGTAAAATGCAAGAAAAAATATACAATTGTGGTATCATTCTAATCGTACTGATCTGAAGAATGAAGGTAACAGGTTTTTAACGTATAATGAACATGTAAAAAAAAATGTCAGAATTGCACTTTTTCCCCCATTCCCACTATATTATATGCAACCTTAAATGGTGCCATTAGAAAGTACAACTTGTCGCGCAGAAAATAATCTCTTATAAGGCTATGTGAATGGGAAAAAAAAACTTTATGAGGTGGGAAGATGGGGAGTGGAAAATGAAAACTCAAAAACAGAAAATTTCCCGGTCCTCTAAGGGTTAAAAAAGATAACTGACTGAAAACTGACCTAAATACTGAGCTATGTGGACAAAATTGCTTGTACTTCATGCCCTATTTGGTTCTCTTTTAGCCTTTTATTATGGTGGTTTGTCTGAGGCCTGGTCTATTAAAGAAATATATGAGGGAGTGTGCAGAAGCTGAGATGTATACAATGATAAGTTCTGTGTGATTCAGTCACTTACTAACACGTATTAGGCTGTCCTTACTGACACGTGTTGTCTTCATGTCAGTGTTAAGATGGAGACTCTTTATATCTCTGGATAGGACCATATACTGTATGATTGAGAATCCCGCTGTGAATGTCTTGGTCCCCAACCCCCTTCTCCCTCTCCCCTGAGCTTTAGGGCTCATGCACATGAACGTATTTTTGGTCAGCATCCGATCCGCAATTTTTAAGGTTTGGATGCTGACCAATTCACTTCAATGGGGCCGCAAAAGACGTGGACAGCACAACATGTGCTCTGCATCTGTATGTCTGTTCCACAGCTCCTCAAAAAATAGAACATGTCCTATTCTTGACCATTTTATGGACAAGGATAGGACAGTTCTATAGAGCAGTGATTTTCAACCAGTGTGCCTCCAGCTGTTGCAAAACTACAACTCCCACCATGCCCTTCTGTAGGCTGATAGCTGTAGGCTGCCTGGGCATGATGGGAGTTGTAGTTTTGCAACAGCTGGAGGCACACTGGTTGAAAATCACTGCTATAGAGGTCAGGTTATTCTGTTCTTCAAAATGCGTAACACACACTGCTGGTATCCCTGTTTTGCGGATGTGCAATTTGTGGACTGCAAAACTGGCTACTCTTAAGCTATGGTAACATACAGGGGAAATTTATCATGACAGTACTATTTGAAGACCGTTCCCTTGAGTCTGTGTTGGCGTACTTTGCACCAATTTTATGGAGTGTTGCATCGTTTTTTGGCCCTGTATCTTGGGAAATTTTTTTGTCATAGCGACATATCAAAAATTTGGATTGGTAGGTGTCTGAGCACTGAGACCCCCATCGACCGCTCGAACAAGGAGAGCGATGTGCAGCGATAGCGTGCTGTCCTTCCTGAAGGGTCTGTCTCTTCCAGAGAGGAAAGAGTGCGAGCTGTCTGAGCACTTCTCTTATAGCAAAGGGTTTCCCGTAATACAGGGACACTTTGAGGGAAAGTGTCACCTAGAAAACAAAGCAAACTGGTGACCAGGCTGCATAGGGATGAAAGCATTGAGACTGTATAGACCTCTACTGTACTTGTCAATGGCCAGAATTATGTATAAAATACTTTTTATTGCTACTGTCATGGGTCAAAGAGGTGTGAAGGCACTTAAAGGGGTATACCCATATTGAAAACCATGGCCGCAGGGCTCTCTTCAGCCTCTTCATCCCAACCTGGGGACACCGACCGGCCAGAGAAAGCAAAAGCAGCTATGCAATTTAATTACACAAAACTCTGTATGCAGTAAGAGCGGGTCATGTGCAGGTTTTCAGAAGGGGTCAGGGCACAGTGGAGAGAGCGCGTACAGGCCGGGGTGCTTCGGGGCCTCATTCACTCCTTTTTGACCCTTCACAGTGACAATAAAAAGCATTGTTAGAAGGTTGCAGCCATAGACAAGTACAATAAAAGTACAGATAGAATCACCGCTTTTGTAGCTATGTTGCCATGTCACCAGTTTTGTACGTGTTTTCTAGGTAATAGTTTTCCTTTACGTTCCGATAAGTAAATATGTAATAACTGGAAAACTTTATCCTTTTAATAATAAGAAATCTATTAATTTCTCCTCAGAAAATAAGTATTGCCTTAGTCATATCGTTCTTCATAGATTCCAGCAGAAAGCAGAGAACAACTTTTCCACAACTCTCTGTTGGTGGCAAAGCAGTGGCCACTCAGGCAACATCCTATAAGCCTTATGGTCCATTCACACGACCGTGCCGTGTTTTGAGGTCCACAATTTCCAGATCCACAAAACACGGATACCGGCCACATTTTGCGGAATGCACAGGGCCGGTTCTATATAGAAAATAGAGCAGGGCCGCAGAATGGAACTGCGGATGTGGACAACACAGTGTGTGGTGTCCACATCTTTTACGGCCCCATTGAAATGCGGATAAGGTCGCGTGAATGTAGCCCTACATTGATAGAACATAAATATATTTTATTATTAACATTTCTAAAGTTCCTAAGAAAGTTAAATTAATTATACAATATTATTAGAGGATTTTTTTCAGCGTTGGTACCTTTTTCTCGACTCCAGAAAAAAATAGCCCCAAATCAACTCTGCAGCCCTGGCAGAGAGTCGCAATGTTTTGCACAAATAAGCCTAAAAAGTGGCAAAAGCCCTACATTGTGACTTTTTGAAGCCAGAATTCTGTAGTGCAGGGTGTGATTCCCGCATGACGTCGTGACCAGGGAATATTAAAGTAATCTTGGTTAATTTGGCATCATGTGCTGGTTATTGTAGATTATGGGATTACATAAAGGGGTTTTCCAGGAATATTAAAGGGAACCTGTCAGCTCCGAAACACCCCCTGAACTAGAGTAAGTGGTGTATAGTGTAAGTGATGCTGAATCCGAATATGTAAGTTTTATCTTCATACTCACTTCCATTCTGACACTGCGCTCCCACAAACCTGTAGTAAAATGCATTGAGTGGACTCTTCTTTGAGTCCTCTCCATTATGTGAGTGAGCACTGGAGTCCAGTGAGTGCATTTTACTGCTGGTTTGTCAGAGCACAGAGTCAAAAGGAAAGGGAGTATGAAGATAAAACTTACATAACCGGACTCGACGTCACTTACACTATACACCGCTTACTCTAGTTTGGAGGGTGTTTCAGAGCTGACAGGTTCCCTTTAATGACTGACAGAAGGCCCTGTTCATGCTTTCCACTGTTCCAGTCCTGCATGTTGGCTTCCATTCCTCCATAATCCGGTCCTTGGCTTGTTTTTTTTCCATCCAGAGCAAGGAAATGGCCACCTGCGCTGCTGCAGCCTATGGCTGGCCTCAGTGGTGAGATGTCACTTGGGATACATCACTGCTGAAGCCAGTCCTTGGCTGCAGCGGCTCAGTTGAATATGTCCATGACCTGACCAGAAGATAGGAACGCAGTGCCGGTAGATACAAATCTGTCAGTAGGAGATGCAGACTGTGGGTCTTCCATTAACAGTTAATATTCCCAGAAAAGCCCTTAAAGGGGTTGTCCCACGAAAAATATTCTACAGTTTTCAAACCAGCACCTGGATCTGAATACTTTTGTAATTGCATGTAATTAAAAATTTTGTATAACTACTGAGTCATTCAGTAAAATGTATCTGTATAGTGCCACTTAATTTCTTATTTCTTTGACCTGCTCCCTGAGAAGGCCGCTCATGCTCAGTTTCATCTTTCAACTGCCTCCTGAGCTGTGATAGGTAGAGCTGAGACACGCCCCCTGAGCTGCGGTGGAAAAGACACTCCCTTAAGCTGTCATTCTGATATAAATCTAGCAGAGCAGTGAATGTGGAGATCTGTGGATCCATGTCAGGTACAGGGCTGGTTCTAGCTTTGTTAGAAAGGTATTGCCATGTACTATATGATGTATGATTTTCATTTTTTACATTATTCGTGGGATAACCCCTTTAAGGCCTCTTTCACACGGGCGTCGCGGATTTGGTCCGGATGCATTCCGGAAAATCCGCATGCATCTGCACCAATCCGCACGCAATCGCAGTCAGTTTTGATTGCGATTGCGTACGTTCGTTCAGTTTTTTCCACGTGGGTGCGAAGCTTTTAATGCGTTTTTCACACGCGTGATAAAAAACTGAATGTTTACAAACAACATCTCTTAGCAACCATCAGTGATTCACGCATTGCATCTGCACTTGCATGCGGATGCAATGCGTTATTCACGCAGCCCCATTCACTTCAATGGGGCCAGGGCTGTGTTAAAAAACGCAGAATATAGAACATGCTGCGATTTTCACGCAACGGCGAACTGATGCGTGAAAAACATCGCTCATGTGAAAAGCCCCATTGAAATGAATGGGTCACTTTTCAATGCGGGTGCAATGCGTTCGCATCACGCATTGCACCCGCGCGGAAATCTCGCCCGTGTGAAAGGGGCCTTAAGCTTTTATTGGAAAGCTGAAAATTATATGAAGGTGAATAATCCTGTTTTTGGCATAATAATTTTTTTCGACATAATAAAAGGAAGACTTTTTGTGTTACAGTATGTGTACATCAGTCCTCTTCTTCACACTCGGACAGTGACACTGTTTATTTTTTCCTGGCTAGTTTGGTTTTTAAAAAAAAACCTCCATGAATTTAAAGAAGAACTCCCGACAAAAATTTTATTCCATGTCCTGCTAGAAATGTACATGATATAATCTGTAGTGAATGTCATTTTCTTACCAGTGTCTGAATTTTTGACTTATATCATCCTGAAGTTTCTTATCTGTGTCATGTGACCAGCAATTAGACCCACCAACTCACACAGCACCTTATGTGTGGACAGGAAGTCTAATTCTCTATGTATTCCTATGAGACTGAAAGTGAGGCTCCCATAGGAATGAATAGAGCAGTTACTGGCTTTCTGTCCTGGGTCAGTTGGAGGTCAGGGAGTTGGTTACATGACCCAGCTACAATAAGAAGAGAGTTTTTTACTCACAGAAACAGTCAGTGATAAGAAATTGACAATCACTACAGATTATATCATGCACCTTTCTAACAGGTCAGAGAATAAAAATTTTTGTGGGAGTTCTTCTTTAACTGACCTTTTTATAGTGATACATTTTTTCTGTTTTTTTCAGACTTTTTTTTACCCTATAGTAACATAGTAACATAGTCCACAAGGCCGAAAAAAGACATCCGTCCATCCAGTTCGGCCTGCCCTCCTATAAGTTGATCCAGAGGAAGGCAAAAAACCTCTGTGAGGTAGAAGCCAATTTTCCCCACTTTAGGGGAAAAAAATTCCTTCCCGACTCCAATCAGGCAATCAGAACTATTCCCTGGATCAACGACCCATCTCTAATAGCTATAACCTATAATATTATTACCCTCCAAAAATATATCCAGGCCTCTCTTGAACTCTTTTAGTGAACTTACCATCACCACCTCCTCAGGCAGAGAGTTCCATAGTCTCACTGCTCTTACCGTAAAGAATCCTCTTCTATGTTTGTGTACAAACCTTCTTTCCTCCAGACGCAGAGGATGGCCCCTCGTCACAGTCACAGTCCTGGGGATAAATAGATCATGGGAGAGATCTCTGTACTGACCTCTGATATATTTATACATAGTTATTAGATCTCCCCTCAGTCGTCTTTTTTCTAATGTGAATAACCCTAATTACTGTAGTCCACTCATTCCAGTTATTACTTTAGTTGTCCTCCTCTGAACCCTCTCCAGATCTGCTATGTCTGCCTTGTTCACAGGAGCCCAGAACTGTACACAGTACTCCATGTGTGGTCTGACTAGTGATTTGTAAAGTGGCAGGACTATGTTCTCATCACGGGCATCTATGCCTCTTTTGATGCAACCCATTATCTTATTGGCCTTGGCAGCAGCTGTCTGACTCTGGTTTCTGCAGCTTAGTTTGCTGTTCACTAAAATTCCTAGGTCCTTTTCCATGTCAGAGTTACCCAATATTTTACCATTTAGTATGTACTGGTGACTTGCATTATTCCTTCCCATATGCATAACCTTACATTTGTCAATGTTAAACCTCATCTGCCACTTCTCTGCCCAAGCCTCCAGTCTATCCAGATCCATCTGTAGCAGTGTACTGTCCTCTTCTGTGTTAATTACTTTACACAGTTTAGTGTCATCTGCAAAAATTGATATTTTACTGTGCAAGCTTTCTACAAGATCATTAATAAATATATTGAAGAGAATAGGGCCCAATACTGACCCCTGTGGTACCCCACTAGTGACAGTGACCTAATCTGAGTATATACCATTAATAACCACCCTCTGTTTTCTATCACTGAGCCAGTTACTTACCCACATACAGACATTTTCTCCTAGGCCAAGCATTCTCATTTTATATACTAACCTTTTATGTGGTACAGTGTTAAATGCTTTGGAGAAGTCCAGATATATGACATCCATTGATTCGCTGCGGTCCAGTCTAGAACTTACCTCCTCATAGAAACTGATTAAATTGGTTTGACATGACCGATCCCTCATGAAGCCATGCTGATATGGAGTAATTTGCTTATTTTCATTGAGGTACTCCAAGATAGCATCTCAAAAACCCTCAAACAGTTTACCCACGACAGATGTTAAACTTACCGGCCTATAGTTCTCGGGCTCTGATTTTGGACCCTTTTTGAATATTGGCACCACATTTGCTATGTGCCAATCCTGTGGAACACTCCCTGTCAGTATAGAGTCCTTAAATATCAGAAATAAGGGTCTAGCGATGACATTACTTAATTCTCTTAGGATACGTGGGTGTATGCCATCTGGTCCTGGCGATTTGTCTATTTTAATCTTTTTAAGACGCAGCTCTACTTCTTCCTGGGTCAGACAGGGCACTATTAATGGGGAATTTACTTTTATATTCTGCATTTCATCTGGCAGTTTATTTTCCTCAGTGAATGCAGTGGAGAAAAAGATATTTAGTAGCTTTGCTTTCTCCTCATCGCTCTCTGCAACTCCCCCCTCATTACTCTGTAAGGGGCTGACACCTTCAGGTTTATACTTTTTACCATTTATATAATTAAAGAACATTTTAGGGTTAGTTTTACTCTCTTTGGCGATTAATCTCTCGGTCTCTAGTTTGGCTGTTTTTATTTGTCTTTTACATATTCTGTTTTTTTCCTTGTAGTTTTTCAATACTTCTTTGCTCCCCTCCTGTTTTAGTGATTTAAATGCTTTCTGTTTGTCATTTATTGCTTTCTTTACAGCTCTATTTATCCACATTGGTTTTTTCTTGTTCCTTAACCTTTTATTCCCATAAGGTATGTACCTCTCACAATTAGATATTAGGATGTTTTTAAAAATATCCCATTTTGTGGCTGTATTTTTATTTTTGAGGACTTTGTCCCAGTTAGTTAGGCCTATGGCCTCTCTTAGTTGGCTAAATTTTGCTTTTTTGAAGTTTGGTATTTTTGTTCCTCCCTGAAGAAACGCTCTTTTGAATGACAGTTATAAGGTTATTATATTATGGTCACTGTTTCCCAGGTGTCCCCCAACCTGCACATCTGTTGTTCTGTCAGGTCTATTGGTTAATACTAAGTCCAGTATGGCCGTCCCTCTAGTCGGGTCCTGAACCAGTTGGGAAAGGTAATTGTCTTTGGTTATTTCCAAGAACCTGTTTCCTTTATGAGATATACAGGTTTCAGTTTTCCAGTCTATATCTGGGTAGTTGAAATCCCCCATAATAACGACCTCATTATGATTTGCCACCTCGTCTATTTCGTTTAGAAGTAGATTTTCTATGGGCTCTGGTATATTAGGAGGTTTATAATAAAGTCCTATTAGTTTTTTATTATTGTTTTTGGCTCCGTTTATTTCTACCCACAGTGACTCCACAGCTTCATGTCCCTCACTTATGTCTTCCCGGGGTGTGGGCTTTAGACAGGACTTTACATAAAGGCAAACCCCTCCCCCTCTCCGGTTTTGGCGATCCTTTCTAAACAGACTGTAACCCTGTACGTTAACTGCCCAGTCATAGGTATCATCCAGCTATGTCTCAGTTATTCCCACTATGTCATAGTCCTCCTCACACATCACTAATTCCAGTTCACCAATTTTATTAGTCAGGCTTCTGGCATTAGTGTACATACACTTAAGAGGTCTATCTATATAGAGCTACGTTTTTGAAGAAAAGATCACCATACTCAGAGCATGCTGCAAATAAAAAAATTAAAAAAAAACTTAAAAGCCCTATGTTTGTAGGAAGTTTTATATGTAAAGGGGTATTCCGGTAGGTAAAAGTTATCCCCTATCCCAGCGGTAGGACCCACACCAATCACGAGAACAGGAGCCCCGTATCCCCTGCAGGCCCCCTGCTGCTCCCCCTGCTGTCGCACATTGGGTGTGGGCGCTCCATTCTTTTTTATGGGAGTTCTGGACATAGCCGAACACTGTACTCCGCTATCGCCATAACTCCCATAGAAATTAATGGAGAGACTGCACACATTTGCGACCAGCTGCTCCGGTCATTTCTGGGGGGCAGCAGGGGTACTGGGCCCTTGTTCTCATGATCAGTGGGGAGGACTCCCACCGATATTATAGTTATTCTCTATCTTGTGAATAGGGGATAACTTTAACCGTTGCCCAGCATGGAAGATCTTGATGTAAAAAATTAATTAAAAAAAATTTAGTGTGACACCATTTAAGATTTTCTGAACCAACTGTTCTCATTTGCCCAAATGATTCAGGTAAAAAATAAGTTATTGCATATTTGTTATCTTAAAGGGCCGTCTCACCTTTTTTTTTTTTTTTTAAACAGACTGTTAAAAACAAGCAGCGATTCTACTGTGGAAAAGCCATTTCCTGTCTTTCTGTTTTTTCTTTGTCCTCTGCATTTCTGTCGTAGTATGAAAATGCAACAGGGAAAATGTATCTACTGTCTACTGTAATGCCTTCCTCCAGCTTCAGACTGGTTAATGAAACGTAATCTGTCTAATCTTTTAAGAAAGCAGTGTAAAAAAAAAAAAAAACATTTTAAGGAAACGTGGGAGAAAAAAAAAAAGTGACGCCCAACGTGGGGCTCGAACCCACGACCCTGAGATTAAGAGTCTCATGCTCTACCGACTGAGCTAGCCGGGCTTCTGACAGTGCTCCCTGTCATAATACCCTGTGTGTGTGAATGAGAAGGCAGCTTCTGGAGAGGAGGGGAGGAGGGGAGCTGGGGAGTGGCTGTTGAAACTTCTAGTGAAAGCAGGAAGTGAATGTTAAACAGACAAGCATTGGTGGTTCAGTGGTAGAATTCTCGCCTGCCACGCGGGAGGCCCGGGTTCGATTCCCGGCCAATGCAGTCACTTTTTTTTCAAAAACATTTTTTTAAGCTATACATAACACAAACGATGTTCTTCCAGATTTGCTTCACAGATACAACCCTGCTATGTATAAAGGTGTGGCTATGTAAACTTGCCAAACCCTCAGGACAGGGCTGGTGTCCTCGTTCTTGACACACCTAAATGTACGATACATTTATAGGCGAAATTAAAATATCCTAGATGAGAAGAACAAGGTTAACTTACATGATGTTCTGATGTTTTCACAGATACATGTATGTGTAGTTATGATTTTAAAAAGAAAAGGGTGCAGCCAGGGGTGCACCTAGTCTTTCTGCGACCCCCTCCTCAATGCCAATTTCTTAACCTAGCCCCTTCCCTACAGCCCATGGCCCTTCGGCTGTCCTCCTCTTGCCCCTATATGGTGCTGCCTGAGGCGATTGCCTCAACTGGCCTCGTTGGTGGTGCACCCCTGGGTGCGGCTGAAACCATGAGGTATATCATATATAGGGATGGCCTTAGGTTACATGGCACCCTGTGCATGAAGTCTTTTTAGTGCCCCACACACACCTCCACAACCATTACAGGGTATTAAATACACTAGTTGCATCAATTTTAAAATTTGACTTAGTTTTATGGAGAAAAGAATGCTTAGTTTTATGGAGAAAAGATATTAACAGGGTATCCCATACAAGTCCCACCTCTGGAAGCTGCACCTACCTCAAGAACTGGGCCCTAAAGTGAATGGAGGGCAAGCTACACATGCGAGGCCACCCCTCCCCTCATGTTCTCTAGTCTCCAGCCCTGTCCGGCAGGCATGATGACGTCACTGCATTCTGCCTGCTGCTGGGGAGAGCTGTGACCGGTGGATGGTGGACGGCTCCTAGCTTCACCGTAACATTCAACTGTATCCAGGGGCGTAGCTAAAGGCTCATAGGCCCTGGTGCAAGAGTTCAGCTTGGGCTCCCCTTCCCTTAGTGCTCTGGGTGTCTTCTTATGCGGCACAAGGGTCTTTGGGCCCCCTCAGGCTCCTGGGCCCGGTAGCGACTGCTACCTCTGCACCCCCTATCGCTACGCCCCTGACTGTATCATATGTCATCAGGAGCCAAATACCGTTGATATCGGTACATACTCAGAGCCGGACAAGGTATTTTGGTGCCCCAGGAAGATTAGACAAATGGCGCCCACTTGTAGAATAAACTAAAAACTACCATACACGCTAATAAAATAAATGTTAAAACATTTTACAAAGGTCAAACACAGAATATAAAGTATTTAATCCAGTCACTCACAACTGATGTGTCTCTGACTGGAGTCATTCATTTTTTTCTTCTCTATTTGCCTCAGACTACCATGACACGTTCTCCCAAAGGCTGCAGAGTTTCTTTGGCCAGTGGCGTAGCTATAGGGGGTTATGAGGTAGCAGTCACCTCTGGGCCTGTGGGCCCAAAGATCCCTCTGCAATATAACAACACACCAGTAGTTTAACAGTACTGTGGGGGCCTTTTAGAGATTTTTTATTGGGGCAAAGCCAAATAGTACAGACCTCAACTGCTGCAGGACCTAATAATACATACATCAGCTGCTGCAGGGCATCATATTACATAATACATCTTTCCCCTTACCTGCCTGAAGAATCTTCTTGCACGCTGGAAGATTCTCTGTGTCTAGACCAACAGGAGGGGGAGGGGAGGCTGTTTGGTCTGCCTTCCTACTTTATCTGCTAGCTGGAAATGGAAGTGCAAATGTTTGTATATGTGTCTGTGTGTATATATTTGCATGTATGTGTGTGTATGTATATGTAGATATGTGTGTGTACATGTCTAGTGTCTGTATATATGCATGTGTCTGTGTGTGTGTATTAGTACAGTACAGACCAAATGTTTGGACACACCTTCTCATTCAAAGAGTTTTCTGTATTTACATGACTATGAAAATTGTAGATTCACACTGAAGGCATCAAAACTCTGAATTAACCCATGTGGAATTATATACTTAACAAAAAGTGTGAAACAACCAAGTGCAGTGCAGAACTCCCGGACAATGTTTTTTTCTGTCGGAAGCTACGGACGGCAGAAGAAAATACCTGTTTTTTTGCGGACTGTCCCTAAATTTACAGACGATTACCAACCCTGCTGGGGACATTGGTGGTGTGTCAGATGCTACCTGAGAGGGGGAAACACAAGTGGGTGGACCGCTTCAATGCCCCAACTAGTTAATTTAATAAAACTAGCTGGGTGCAGAGTAGATGTAGGGGGCAGGGCCTTCCGTGCACTCTGGACCCTCCTGCAGTGTATAGCAGTACAATACAGCAGTATATATATACACACAGACACTAGACACATACACACACATACTGTATTTATACACACATATTTACATATATCCACACATACATACATACATCACATGTGGAATTATATACTTAACAAAAAAGTGTGAAACAACTGAAAATATGTCTTATATTCTAGGTTCTTCAAAGTAGCCACCTTTTGCTTTGATTACTGCTTTGCACAATCTTGGCATTCTCTTGATGAGCTTCAAGAGGTAGTCACCTGAAATGGTTTTCACTTCAGGTGTGCCCTGTCAGGTTTAATAAGTGGGATTTCTTGCCTTATAAATGGGGTTGGGACCATGAGTTGTGTTGGGCAGAAGTCAGATGGATACACAGCTGATAGTCCTACTGAATAGACTGTTAGAATTTGTATTATGGCAAGAAAAAAGCTGCTAAGTAAAGAAAAACGAGTGGCCATCATTACTTTAAGAAATGAAGGTCAGTCAGTCAGTGTCCCCAAGTCGCAAAAACCATCAAGCGCTAAAAAGAAACTGGCTCACATGAGGACCGCCCCAGGAAAGGAAGACCAAGAGTCACCTCTGCTGCGGAGGATAAATTCATCCGAGTCACCAGCCTCAGAAATCGCAGGTTAACAGCAGCTCAGATTAGAGACCAAGTCAATGCCACACAGAGCAGCAGCAGACACATCTCTACAACAACTGTTTAGAGGAGACTGTGTGCAGCAGGCCTTCATGGTAAAATAGCTGCTAGAAAACCACTGCTAAGGACAGGCAACAAGCAGAAGAGACTTGTTTGGGCTAAAGAACACAAGGAACGGACATTAGACCAGTGGAAATCTGTGCTTTGGTCTGATGAGTCCAAATTTGAGATCTTTGGTTCCAACCACCGTGTCTTTGTGCGACGCAGAAAAGGTGAACGGATGGACTCTACATGCGTGGTTCCCACCGTGAAGCATGGAGGAGGAGGTGTGATGGTGTGGGGGTGCTTTGCTGGTGACACTGTTGGGGATTTATTCAAAATTGAAGGCATACTGAACCAGCATGGCTACCACAGCATCTTGCAACGGTTTGTGTTTAGTTGGACCATCATTTATTTATCAACAAGACAATGACCCCAAACACACCTCCAGGCTGTGTAAGGGCTATTTGACCAAGAAGGAGAGTGATGGGGTGCTACGCCAGATGACCTGGCCTCCACAGTCACCAGACCTGAACCCAATCGAGATGGTTTGGGGTGAGCTGGACCGCAGAGTGAAGGCAAAAGGGCCAACAAGTGCTAAGCATCTCTGGGAACTCCTTCAAGACTGTTGGAATACCATTTCAGGTGACTACCTCTTGAAGCTCATCAAGAGAATGCCAAGATTGTGCAAAGCAGTAATCAAAGCAAAAGGTGGCTACTTTGAAGAACCTAGAATATAAGACATATTTTCAGTTGTTTCACACTTTTTTGTTAAGTATATAATTCCACATGTGATGTATGTATGTATGTGTGGATATATGTAAATATGTGTGTATAAATACAGTATGTGTGTGTATGTGTCTAGTGTCTGTGTATATATATATACTGCTGTATTGTACTGCTATACACTGCAGGGGGGTCCAGAGTGCACGGAAGGCCCTGCCCCCTACATCTACTCTGCACCCAGCTAGTTTTATTAAATTAACTAGTTGGGGCATTGAAGCGGTCCACCCACTTGTGTTTCCCCCTCTCAGGTAGCATCTGACACACCACCAATGTCCCCAGCAGGGTTGGTAATCGTCTGTAAATTTAGGGACAGTCCGCAAAAAAACAGGTATTTTCTTCTGCCGTCCGTAGCTTCCGACAGAAAAAAACACTGTCCGGGAGTTCTGCACTGCACTTGGGCAGTGCGGGGAGATAAGGAAGCCACTGGCCTGGGTCTGCGCTGATCCGGAAAATCAGAAGTGGAGGAGGAGGTCAGGAGGTTGTACATGTAGCAGCCCTAGCGATCACTGTTTTCGCATAGCGTTGCTAACGAATCGTGACTTCTCCTCTTTCACTCCTTTCACTCGCAGTAAAAGTACGCTAATTAGGTGAATTGGTACACATTAGCGTGCAATGCGTACGCATCAGCATACAAATGCGTGCGCAGTAGCGTACAATGCATTGCATTAGCATATGAATGCGTTCACATTAGCGTACAATGAATAGCATTAGCGTACAAATCATCAGATGCGTACTCTATTTACGATATTGTTCTGCGCTCACGCGATTCTCCTGTGATTGCTAGTGCTGCTACATCTGTATCTCATATACAATAGCATATCTATGTAACACCATGGCATAAAGTTAATGTTGAGAAGTCATAGCAATATAATGCATTAGGGTAAGTCCACAATTCTCTCTCGCTTTATGTTACTTCAGTCCTACTCTGCTATGTCTCCACACGTGTCCTCCTTTTCTCAACCTGCTATCTTTGTTGGTCACACAGCCACCGCTCCAACATTGTACCCCTTTTCACATCCCCATATCTAACTTACCTTAGGCATTCTTTCACTTTCCTTTGTCTTCTCCATTACTCCTCTCCTCTGGTCTGTACCATTATATTGCTATGAGTTCTCAGGATACATTAACTTTATGCCATGGTGTTACATAGATATGCTATTGTATATGAGATATTTTTCCTTAGTGTATTTTACCACCATGGAGCCACCATCCCTGCTTGGGGCTAGAGGACTATGCTCTTTTCATTATGAGACTTCCATTCATACTTGCATCTCCGTAACCGGATAATCACTGCTGCTGTGTGAATATATTATGTATTTATGTTTGTATGTATACTTACCTCCGCATTATATTTCTTTCTTTCTCACATATATGTACCAGCCTGATGAAGGGCTAAATTAAAGCCCAAAACGTTGCCTTTATACTGTTAACAAAAATGTCCGGCTGAGAAATTATATTCATTGGTGTCACGGGGCCCCAGACCCCCCACCCTCCTCACTACTATATTCATTGGTGGGGCAGTGGTCACAGGGCCTCCCACCCTAAGTATTTTCATTGGTAGCAGTGGCAGCTTCTGATTGGAGCCCCAGAAAGTGAAATTGCGGTTACCATGGCAGCCAGCATGCTACTGAAGCCCTGGCTGCCATGGTAAGCTCCCTGCTGCCGTGTGCACAAAGCACATGGCAGCAGAAAGAGGGTAAAGTCCTATTTACCCTAATAGAGCTCTATTAGAGTGAATAGGACAAGGGTTCTAGCCCCTAAGGTGGCTAATAGTTATAAAATAAAAAGTAAAAAAAAAATATATAAATAACCTCCTTTCATACTTTTACATATAAACAATAAAAAAAAATTAGGTATGGCCACATACGAAAAAGTCTGAACTATTAAAATATTAAAAATATCTCCTATGCGGTGAACACCGTAACAGAAAAATAAAATAAAAAACCAGCGATTCACCATTTTTTTTATCCCCACAAAAAGGATAGGACTGTTCTGTTATGGGCTGGATGTGGAATGCACGTGGCTTTTTGGTGTTTTATTTTTCTTTTGCGTGGTATCAAGCATCGCAATACTTTTTAATGGTATTGAAATCAAATCAAAATCTTGGTATCCTGACAACCCTAGTCACATGGGCATGACGTCATCTCAGGTCCTTTAGCTCACCAAGAAATGGCATCTACCAGTTGTAAACCCCCGGACCCAGGAGAGCAGCACTGGATAACAGTCGCTGTCCTCCAGGGGCTGCTGTACTGCTGTACAGAGAGCCACAGGCCGGGGCTAAGATAATATGGCTGCAATGTGTAGTCACTAAGACCGATATGTGAAGCTCCGGTCTTTAGTAAATGACCCCCAATGTTTTATTTGACTGAAATGTGATTCCAATGTGCACTTATGATGGGCACATTCTGAACAACCCATTTATCAGAGTTTTTCGCTAGCATGTCCCATTTTCTATGGGAGCACCGAAGATAGCTGATCACCGCTATCTATAGCACTCCCATAGAGGATGAATGGACCAGCGGGGCGCATGCCCGACTGGCCACCCCACCAGATTGGGGGGAACGGTGACTCTGTTCTTGGTGGGACAACTAAGAGTTATTACTGTATACTGTATGGGTGCATCAAGGAGACATGAGTACATGGTTTGAGTGTTTTTTCTTCTAAATGGGTATTTGTCACGATAAATTTATTAATATTGTTATCATAGGAATAACTTTTATACTGCCCAACTATAAGTGTGGTATACTGCTGTACACTATTATATACTGCCGTGTAGTGCTATACTTTTATATACTGCTGTATACTGCTATACAGTGTTATATACTGTTGTATACTGCTGTACACTGTTAAATACTGCTGTATACAGCTATATACTGTTAAATATTGCCGTATACTGCCATATACTATTATAGTTATATACTGCTATGCACTGTTATATACTGCTGTATAGTACTATACAATTATATACTGTCATGTACTGCTATACACTGTTACATACTGCCATATACTGTTATATACTTATATACTGCTCTATACTGCTATACACTATAAATGGTACCCCACACAGTGCACAGCAAATAGTGCCCCTGACACTAATTGTGTAAACATAATTTCATAATTGTGCTAAGCTGATACTGCGCCAGCTTGTAATGTAATAGTGCTCTCAAAGTCCCTCCAAATAGTTATAATTCCCTGCCAGAGTGCACTTAATAAAAATGTCCCAGTAGTACCCATACTAGTAATCATGTTCCTCAGTCTCCAAATAGTAATAAAGCCTACCAAGTATGTACCCCCATACCCATGACCCATGACACCTTAAAATATGTGCCATTTCAAAAAATACCGCCTCATAATGTGTGCCACCAGTACAAAAATGCCCCTTTCTGTGTGATAGCACAAAAATTCCCCCCTTATAACATGTTCCAGTACAAAAAATAGCCACTTTTAGTGCCCCCAGTAGAACCAATGTGCCCATAGTTCCCCCCAGTTATAATAATGATGGCCCAACTGCCAAAGAAAGACCTCAAACTCAAATACTTACCTCCACACTGCTGTCAGAATGCAGTGCAGGACACAGGCCTCTTCCAATGTGTCTCCTGAGCTGTATGATGCCTATCTAAGGCGCCATGATGATGACATCATTGTGCTACCTGCACTGGCCTCTGATAGGCTTCAGAGGTTAAAGAAGTTATACAATTTCAGTCATGTGAACATCACTCATTGAGCCATCAAGACAACCTGGACAAACAATGATAAAATAGACCTTACTGATATTACCTGGCAGGGGCGTAGCTATAGGGGAAGCAGGGGAAGCAGCTGCTTTGGGGCCCAGACCCACAAGGGGCCCCCTCAGGAGGGAGACTAAAAGATTTATTTGTCAGGGCCCCCTCAACAGTAGTACACAATGACATTATATACAGAGACACTATAGGAAACGGATGGAGCGGCTGTCAGGCCTTGTCTGGGAGAGCTCAATCTTGACTAGCCACAAGAGTGAGGGTTGCGCAGAAGTTTCTGGGGGGGGCCCCGTTCAAAAATTTGCTGTGGGGCCCAGTTAGTTGTAGTTACGCCACTGTTACCTGGATATACTATACTAGTCAACTACATGTGCGCTACAAGCATCCTAGGCTATGTGTTGGTATAACAAACTAGCCCGTGTGTTAACTATATCTTAGGCTAAGGGTGATTAAATAGACTATGGCCTCTCTCACACTGATGGAGGCCCAAGGCAGATCTCTGGAACGTCTTGCAGACAGGACATAGGCAAAACAGACCAAGGACCAACAGAATACTTTATTACACGTGTAATAAAGGAACATGACAGTAACAGCAGGCAAGGGTAATTGTGGTAGAGCTATCACAGAACCAAGTGCACCAGAAGACCAGAGCCAAAACCCAGAGGGCGGTATGCCACTGGTCCCGGTACACTTGGCCGCTACGTGCAGGAAACCACTCTGGTGCAAGCACCAGTGGAACAGACAACAGAACCCAAGCAAACACAGGACATGGAACAGACAACAAGACAAACGGGAACCAGCAAAGAAGCAGATGCCTGGACCCCACGCAGAACGGAAGCATGGTGGTCACAAGCAGAGCTGCACACAGACTAGAGATCCGTGCTCCGGAGAACCCAGGAGCCCTCTCACAAAGGCAGGACAAACACAGGAACAGAAGCAATAAGGCACTGCAGGACAGACTAGATCAGAAGCAGTAGACACTGCCAGGCCAGACATAGGACAGGATCAGAAGCAGATAGTACTGCCAGGCTATCAGACGCAGTTAGAGCACTGCTAGTCTAGACATGGTACATAGTGAAACTATGCGATGGCCGTTTCGTGCGTACTTGCGCTTCCTCAGGCCACGTAAGGACGCAACAACGTCCTCTCCTATGTACAAACCAAACCACCCCCGCGCGTGAGTACATTGGGGGGTGGTAGTTTAAACATAAAAACATAGAAAGTGCTCATAAGTCTATTATAATTACACAGAACTTTTACATGAAAACGCCCAAATCGTTTTTATCATTCAGTCCTAATGGACCCATTGCCTCAGTTCTCAGAATCCACTTTGCTTCCCTCCTCAATAACGCTCTGTATCGATATCCCCCTTGTGGTGGACACAGTACCAGTTCAAGACCAAAAAACCTTAACACTTTAGCATCTCCATTATGTACCGTCCTAATTTGCTCAATTAGAGAGGGAGAACCCCTACCTGTTGAAATGGAATTAAAATGTTCTCTAAACCTTTCATTTAGGTTTCTAATAGTTTTCCCTATGTAGAACCTGCCACAATTGCAGGTGACTACATAGACCACATAATCACTCTTGCAGGTTATGAGATCTTTAACCCTATGTTCAACTCCTCCCACTTGTACAAATGAACTCTGGTTAATAATCCTTAAGAATCCTTAACCACGGACATGTTGAAAATGCGTGCTCTATCCTAATATTGAAGTAGAAAAGTTCAAATAGGCAAATTTAAACAATAAAGTACAGATGGAATGGCACCACACTCACTTTGTCCCCTTCACATGCGTGTCACTATGAGATCCCGGGCTGCTGGTGAACCAGTGGTGCTCTGCCTTTGGAACAGCTAAAGTCCCCAAGGCAAAATCATCTAATAATGAAGAAGAACAGGCGGCACTCACCGATAGTTTCACTGCTTTTATTCCATTACGGGTACGGTAGACATTTACATCTCACAGGGAGCCGACATGAAGCATCCTGCGCAACTCAGCGGCGACGGCCGTTTCGCACGTACTTGCGCTTCCTCAGGCCACATAAGGACGCAACAACGTCCTCTCCTATGTACAAACCAAACCACCCCCGTGCGTGTCTTTTATACATCTATACCTCAGATTCATTGACGATGTATTTATCGTATGGTCAGGTAATGCGGATCAATTTACGGGTTTTGTCAAGTACCTAAATGACAGCAACACAATGAATATGAAATTTACCCATGTGTATGGGGGTTCAAGACTGGAATTCCTAGATGTCTTCCTATCAGTGGTGGACGGGGAGTTGGTCTCCGCAGCCAGCAAGCATCGCAGAACCAGCGTACATGGGAACACCTACAGCCAGTGTACAAAATGTATGCAGCCAGCCTGCACAACACGAAAGACAGAAGCCACAGAGATGCAGACACAGAAGCCACAAACACTGGCCACAGTTCACACACTACACCGCAGCCATCACGCAGTCCCAAGCAACCAGAATACCCAGGTGACAGCCTGCAGGCAGTATGTGGGAGAGCCCGCAGCCAGCCTTCACAGCAACAGTGACAAGAATGCACAGAGATGCAGACACGGGAAATACACATATCCATGAGCATAGTTTAGACAAGCACCGCAGCCAGCACACAGCCCCAAGCAAACAGCATACACAGGTTTCTGCCTGGAGCCAGTATGCAAGAGAGCATGTAGCCAGCCTACACGGCCACAACTGTCAAAGTGAACTGCACAGTGACACACACGAGTGATATGGATTGTTTCACGATCTGTTCAGGGAAAAACTGATGATTTTGCATGCAAGTTCAATCTGTTTTTTCAGCGATTGCGTTTTGTGTGTGTACACACACTAAAGTCGCTCATAACAGAAAAGATGTTCTCGAATGATAAACTTGGGTTAAATTCATGATGATGTCATCATCCGTAACAAAGCTATTTTATGTCCTGCTTGTCCTATCAACATCCATGAGCTTGTGGTGACTTCTGATGGCTTTTAAAAAAATGGAAAAATGGGGCATCCCTGGCATGTGCCATTAGACAAAGCACTATGAATGAAAAGCTTAGCTGCAGGTGAAGTCAAGGCTTTAAGGCTCCCATTCTTTTTGACTTCACTCCTAGCTTAGGTCTCACAAAACTTCCTGAAAAAAAAAACGCCACGAAAATGACTGCGATTTTCAGAATAATGATGGGTTGTGAAATGACCCTTACATTACATACTTCAAATGCCGCATGTCAATACGATGAGTAACCACTAGGTGGAGATATCGGCTTTCTAATGAAAACATTTGAAAAAGAGTTAAAAAGGGCTGTGATCACTAAGCACTGAAACTGGTCAACAACTAACATCCCTCTAAGCTGACTGCATTTCTCCGAAAAACCCATACATACACGCTTAACATTAGTCTGAAGATGATCAAAATGGATTTATTTCCCAAACAATCACTTTAGTTGACTGATGACAGACCGCAATTGTCTGCCAAGAAGTTCAAAATTTTTGGCCGATAGGCGAAAGTTTTTTATTTTAATTTAAAGGGGTTTTGGGGATTTTCATGTTGATGGCCTAACTTCAGGAAAGATCATCAGTATGAGATCAGCGGGAGTCCAACTCCTGGCACCCCCTGCTGAACAACTGTTCGAGGAGAGCGGGGCACACAGGTGAGCTCTGCGACCTCTTCCTAAGCCTGTGACATCACGTTCATCAGTCACATGGCCTCCTAGGCGCATCTCAGTCCCATTCACATTAATGGGGTAAACTGAGGTGCTATCCACAGGATAGGTCATCAGTATCAAAATCTCAGGAAACCCCTGGTGCCCCTCACAGTCCAATGCAGATCACATTCATATGGCCGTAATCTTGCCTCAACACCTGTACCTCCTAAAATACGACTAATTTGAACTCACCAGAGGGTATGTTGTGATAGCCTGGTGTGAAACCAGCCTAATGTCTAACTAAATGGAACCCAATAGAGCCTTTCTCTATAATAGGGTCTATTCAGTTTCCATTTGGGACGTTGTTTTTTTTTTTTTTTTGCCAGGCAAAAATACTTTTTTCTCTCTTTTTGATGGAATCTGTGACAGTGACCCCAAACTAAGCCTCCAGACCCTGAACAGAGCATTATTTTGTAGTTGAATGACATGAAATCTGGATTTCAGCTTGCAGCTTGACCAAGCCCTGATTTACCTTCTTAATGTAGAGCTATTGCAGAGTCTGTGTTCAGTTCCTTCAGGTGGACCATAGTCCACCCAGTCACACAGGATAGCATAGTTATAAGGCTCTGTTCACGTCTCTTTTGAGTACATACCAGGAGGATCCACAGTTACAGCACATTCACATGTACTTCTGATGGACGGCTGTGATTTATCCTTCTGAGGCCTACAGTGGGATAAGTGTAAAATAAACACGTAGTATATTGTGCCATTTTTTTTCCTATGTCCTTCTGCATAGGAAACTGTAATAGACTATGCTTTCCTGTACAGTGAAAAGAAGGTAAAATGATGCATGCTGGCCCAACGTACTGAGCCAAAAAGAGACCCCCCCGTCAGCTTCATAGGGTTCTTGGGATACATTGGATATACTTGTTGGGGAATATTCTCAATGTATTCCTCTGTCAAGTCCTAAAACTAAGAGTGAACTGGGCCTAAGAAAGTGGAGGAATGTTGAACATCGTACAAGATGAAAATTATACTAGGTGGAGCTAAGTCTCAGCATACTTCACCATACCCATGGTATCTTTCCCCTTGGTTACTTGTGAAGTCAGGTAGAGCATAGTTGCCAGCAGTCACATGTTATCACGTTATCAGAGACAGTCCCTGCAAAATTCAGGCTGTCCCAGGCCTAAAATGGATGGGTCTTATGTAAGCACCTCGCATAAATGGGTGGTCCCAACTGGTTCTTGGATTTTCCATTGGGGGGGGGGGGGATAGTCTATTTGTCTGTTACCCACTGCAGTGTTGGTAAGTATAATAGATTAATACCAGTGGCGTAGCTAATGGCTCATGGGCCCTGGTGCAAGAGTTCAGCTTGGGCCCCCTTCTCTCAGTGCTTTGTGGCCTGAGGCAAAAATTTAAATGGCACCCCTCCATGCCAAATTCTTGACCTAACCCCTCCCTCCAGCCAGAGGTGTAACTTGACCAGCATGCACTTTCTATAATACCAGTGTCTTTTTTTACTCGGCACAAGGGTCTTTCGGCCCCCTCAGGCTCCTGGGCCCGGTAGAGACTGCTACCTCTGCACCCCCAATAGCTACGCCCCTGATTAATATGCTCCA
Source organism: Rhinella marina (assembly GCA_900303285.1). Taxonomy (NCBI): domain Eukaryota; kingdom Metazoa; phylum Chordata; class Amphibia; order Anura; family Bufonidae; genus Rhinella; species Rhinella marina. Next base: position 124,388 of record ONZH01000859.1, read on the forward strand.
CACTATTCATACAATAATTTGCAGTGTGTGTCCTCATGCAGGAAGATCACATTCTACATGACTGCTCTGACACCAGCAGGACAATGTTCCTCCTTGCTGTACCTGCGCTGGTTGTTTTGGCCACACCTTTTGAGAGAAGATTATAGATGAAGAACAGGATTTCCAGGTCTCAGTGTGGTGTCAGATATGAGTGTATGCGGTACTGCTGTGTCCTGATTCTTCTGATCAGAGTATGGATACACAACTCAGTCTTCCAGCTTGGAACTTAACATGGGACTTTTGTGAAGTGAACAGACAATGGGCATGGGAAACGTACTTCAAGTCATACTGATAGCCTTGATATCTGGCTCCTTGGCAGGTAAGATTGTACACAGGACGCCTGCACAGAACATGTATATTTCCAGCATTAAATATCTATATGTAAGAGATGTAGTGCAAACAGCCAAGTCCAACTATAACATAGATAGATATGCATAGAAATGAGATAGATAGATAAATAGATAGATAGATAGATAGATAGATAGATAGATAGATAGATAGATTCTTTTAAAACAGAGTTAAAATAAGGACTTGAAATCTGGAGTTTCTGGTCCATGTTGTCTGTGTCTCCAGTTGCCTATATGTTGTATGTCTGATAATGCATGGAAAATGAAAGGGGAGAATTGCACCTTATTTGTATAGTGGTCAGTTATTAATTTGGGCCACCTGTAGCCCATACACTGTAATGTGCAGCATTGTACTGTGAACCCAGGGTCGATAATCAGGAAGGAACAACGCTCACCCCAGATCTTTGCCCCATGTAAACATGCTGCCAATCACTGGACAAATTAGCAAAATTTCTTGGGTGATAGGATCAGTTATGGAAGCACAAAAATTCTGGTTTGCCGGCAGCACCTCTCCCCACGGAAACAAAATGTTTCAACGATAATAAGCAAATTACAGTATATGTAGAGAGATCCTGTTGATTCAGTACAATGATTGCTGCAGGTAATGAGTGCAGACTGACATGATGTTATCAGCGATCTGAGCCCATTATCTAGGGGCAGCATTACACTGCCATGTGTTCGGGCAGTGTGGGCACTGATGGATGATAAATCTATCAGCGCTTGTTTGCTCAGGACTGATTAGACAGGCTGAGTCAAGTGAATGTAGGAGGAACAATCACTACTGCAGTAATTCCTCCCTCAGTCAGTTCTAATGATTATCGGCAGCACATCCCTGATTACACACGGACGTGTGCTGCTGATAATCAGGGATCTCTCATCCTGATGACAGATGTCTATTAGCCAACAAACAAGCAATTTCTCTTCGATCGGCTGCATGATTATATCACCCAATTTTTGGGAACAAGCATTCCTATGAACCGTTTCCTATAATTGGCCCAATCCTAAGCCATCATACATTGTAATAGGGACCTAATCCTGACAACCCTCAGCTCCAGGATCATAGCCATAGGAAGAGCTATCATTAGCATCAGAGAGCATGTTGTCACAAAAAAGACCACAAATTGTGCCAAATGTAACAGAAAATCAGCAGATAAAATAAACATAAATGACCTAAGTAGGTGGAAGGGCGATAAATGGATTATAAATCAGCCAGAAAGAAAAAAATACCCAGCTTCCACAGTCCTCCATAATTGGACTCTGTGAAAACTAATAATAAAACTTCACTTATATTATTTCACTTCACATAGATCGTTTAAAACTAAATTGAGCTCTGTAATTCATATGGGTGGTGTACCGTACAGCATATCCAGCCAACTGGTAATAGATGGATGTAAAGATGAGACACCGCTATTGGTATAGACTACAATCAGATGTTCCTAAGGTCACAAATCATGTTCAGCAGGACACTTTGTCATAAATTGAAAAACAAAGGAGGACGGGGGATTTATCATGCACACAATGCACTGGTCCTGGCCCCCCTCCTCTGACTTAGTTTCTTTAACCTGTGATAATGTAAAGTACAGAAAAATGGAGAACAGAATGCAGCTGTGAACATGACTAACGTTTTACCGAATCATTTTAAAGAGATTGTCTGAGTTATGAAAAAAAATATAGCACTGTAAATATGATGGGCAGCAATATATAACTAAGTTAAGCAAGTTTTAGGCAAAAAAATCTATATTTCCTCATTTCTCTGGTTCTCTTCGGGCCTTTGATTACATGCAATAATAACAATCTCTGCCCCTCCCCCTGCTCTGCAAAGGGAGTGAACACAAGTGCTGCCCTGAGTGACATGTTTGCCTGCTGGGATACTCAGCAGCTTGTTATATGTGTAAGACTACAAGTCCAAGCTGTACAATGACATTACTGATGCACACAGGAACTTCCCCCTACCTTTCTTGTGCAATACTCTACAGATATTTTCTAGTCTGTTAGCTCCTGTGCACAGCATTTGTCTCCTCACTGCCTGCAGCTGCTCAGTAAAGCCTTCAGCCCTGAGTCTATGCTGGCTGAAGGGGTTAAAATGTTATCTGAAAGAGTTCAGGGAGAGAGCAGCAGCAGCAGCAGCAGCCGGCAGTGCAGGGGATGTGGCCAGCACAGTGACATCTCATACAGACTCTGATCTCTCAGGCTTGTGTATGAAATATCAGCAGAGCAGAGAGAGATGCTGACATCACAGGTCATGTGACCCTCAGTGATATCTGAGAAAGGGGACACTGAAGTTAAAGTAATGCATTGAAAAAGCGTTACATTTGCCTAGTTAGAAACATACAAATGACAAAAAAAATAACTTGGACAACCCCTTTAATTTCTGTAGGACTGTGCTGTTTCCCTGTACTTCCCCTGTCAGGCCTGCAACTTACTAACGTACTTCCACTACTTTTTCAGTCTCATGCTGGAGATCGGGAGAGTGGTCAGGTGACTGTGCTCTCTCTGGAGACTGTGTTTTTCTGTGATGTCAGACCCATGTGCTCTTGATCCATAAGCAGGGTCAGTGGAGTCCACTGCTTGTCATATCGAAGCTGTGTGGGACGAAACATTAGGAGGAAGCAGCAAGAGGATGATGGATGGTGTAGTGGGAAGAGTTTACAGTCTAGGAAAGGGTGTAGTAGGCTTTTACATTTCTAGCTGATTTTGTAGTGCACAGCATTATGGGAAGTGTTGTGGCTGCAGCTCATCTACACCCACAACCTGGAAGTCCGGGTTGTAAACAATGGAGCGCAGCAGGAGCATGGAGATTTACATGAAGACTATTATACTCTGTAGTAGACTAGATGAGGTTTACACAATTAAATGAAATTTTTTTGGATCCCGCAGAAACCCTTTAAGAACAGTGGTTGAGAGATTGAAAAACAGAATTAAATTTACATCAACTTCAGTTTGGCTCTGTTCACATTACTGTTCAGATCGTCTGACGGCTGCACTGTCAATGGGGTCTTTCGATTATCATTTCCACCTGTCATGATGTCAGATCCTTAGGCTTCTTTCAGATTTGCGGTACAGCCTTTCAAGCAGGCTGTTCCAGCATAGAATGACGGGAATCGGTGGGACAAAAACCATAGCATGATGTAACGTTTTTTTTTCCAGCTGAATCCCTGCACATTTGGTATGTAGAAGGCGGATCTCTGCTGGACCCCATTATACAATTAATGGGGCCGGCAGGCATTCCGGTAAAATTCGGCAATGCTGGATCCGGAGAACTCCAGCAGGCTGTTCTGTGCCGGAACAACCTGACGAAATGCTGTGTCACAGATATGAAATTAGCCTTAGGACTCTTTTACATGAGCGATATGGATTGGATCAGGATGTGTTCAGGAAAAACTGACTGTTTTGCCAGCAAGTTCAATCAGTTTTTTTTATGATTACATTCACTGTATTCGTTTTTTAGCCCGGATTGTATGTGTTTTTCATGCGTGAGAGACGCACAATTTAGAACATGCTGCAGATTTTTTCCTGAACGGAGAGATGATGCATGAAACATGTGTAGACAGACCCACTGACATGAATGGGTCAGGATTCAGTCCAGATGTTGTGCATTCACTACACGTATTGCATATGGGTGGAAAAATCACCCATGTGACAGAGGTCTTAAAGGGGTATTACAGGATTTTACTATTGATAACCTCAGGATAGGCCATCAGTATCTGATTGGTATATACTGGTAGATATTTTGCAGTTTTGGAAGCCAAAATCAGGAGTGGATCATAAAAGGAGAGAAAGTATAAAGGACAAATACAACTTCTCCTCCTTTTTGAATTTACTCCTGGTTTTGGCTTCCAAAACTGTTTCAGGAGACCTGTCCATGTAGCTGTACTCTTACACATTTTCTATTCATTCAGTGATGTGTTCACATAAGCTATGTACCGGTGGGAGTTTTAACAAGCTCAACAGGTTTTCACAGAGAAGACAATAAGAAAATATGATTTGAATTTGGAAATAGTTGCATATTTTACCTTGTGAGGAGTCATGGGATAATGGCATGCTGCTACGCTGGAAACTGGTATGCAGTCAAGCAAAACAAGCCTGAGGTGAACCTTCTCCAAAGCATGAGTTTTGCTAATGTTACTTGGGACTCAAAAGCTGTCCTCTGTGTGATATGGTGTTATGGAATCTGTGAGGGCAGTGGGTGACAGAGTTGTTTGTGTTGGGGTTTATCTACCTTTACGTGTATCTGTGTGATATGGTGTTATGGAGTCCAGGACAGTGGTGGGTGAGAGGGTTGTTTGTGTTGGGTTTTATGTACCTTTATGTGTATCTGTGTGATATGGTGTTATGGAATCCGGAAGGGAGGTGGGTGAGAGGGTTGTTTGTGTTGGGTTTTATGTACCTTTATGTGTATCTGTGTGATATGGTGTTATGGAATTCGGGAGGGCGGTGGGTGAGAGGGTTGTTTGTGTTGGGTTTTATGTACCTTTATGTGTATCTGTGTGATATGGTGTTATGGAATCCGGAAGGGAGGTGGGTGAGAGGGTTCTTTGTGTTGGGGTTTATTTACCTTTATGTATATCCGTGTGCTATGGTGTTATGGAATCCAGGACCTCGGTGGGTGAGACGGTTGTTTGTGTTGGGGTTTATGTGCCCTTATATGTATCTGTGTGATATGGAGTTATGGAATCCAGGAGAGCGGTGGGTGAGAGGGTTGTTTGTGTTGGGTTTTATGTACCTTTATGTGTATCTGTGTGATATGGAGTTATGGAATCCAGGAGAGCGGTGGGTGAGAGCGTTGTTTGTGTTGGGGTTTATGTGCCCTTATATGTATCTGTGTGATATGGAGTTATGGAATCCAGGAGAGCGGTGGGTGAGAGCGTTGTTTGTGTTGGGGTTTATGTGCCCTTATATGTATCTGTGTGATATGGAGTTATGGAATCCAGGAGAGCGGTGGGTGAGACGGTTGTTTGTCTTGGGGTTTATCTGCCCTTGTATGTATCTGTGTGATATGGAGTTATGGAATCCAGGAGAGCGGTGGGTGAGAGGGTTGTTTGTGTTGGGGTTTATGTACCTTCATGTGTATCTGTGTATCTGTGTTATTTAAAATCAATGAAAATCATCTGATTTGAAAAAAGGTATTATGGAATAAGGCCTAATTCACACAATCATTGGATGTTTTGTGGTCCACAAAGTGCTGATCCACAAAACAAGGATACCGGCAGTGTGCATTCCACATTTTACACAACGGAAGGGCTGGCCCCTAATAGAACAGTACTTTCCTTGTAATGTGGACAATAATAGGACATGTTCTGTTTTTTTTTTTTTTTTTTTTTTGCGGAACGGCCATACGGACACAGGATGCACAGAGGATCAGTTTTTTTTTTGTGTGGCCCCATTGAAGTGAATGGTTCCACATATGAGCCTCAAGAAAAAAAAAGAGAACAGATACGGAAAAAAAAAATACATTTGTGTTCATGAGCACTCAGGAACAGAGAATAGGAGCCATCTCTGCAGTGGACTATTGGACTAGCCATTTTGTATCACATACTGGTGAGAATTCTGGCCATATTTTCCCAGGAGGTGGGCAGTACTTTCAGCAACATAAGGGAACATTCTCACAAATGTGGTTTGGTTCAGCGTCCGAGACAAATTTTTTGCGACTCGGACTCATCCACTTCAATAGGGCCACAAAAAATGCAGACAGCACTCCATGTGCTGTCCGCATCTGTTGCTCTGTTCTGTGGCCCTACAAAAATTATAGATCATCTCCTATTCTTGTCCATTTTGCGGACAAGAATGGGCATTTCTATAATGGGCCACCTGTTCTGTTAATTGCAGAAGTTACATGGGCGGCATACATGTTTTGCGGACTGTAAAACACGGCAAGTTCGTGTGTATGATCCCTAAAGGGGCATTCACACAACCATATGTTTTTTGCAGTCCACAAATTGCGGATCCGCAAAAGATGGATATCCGATATGCACGTTTCGCATTTTGTGGATCAGCATGCCCCACCCTTTGTTAGGAATGCCAATTATTGTCTGCAAAACGGACAAGACTAGGACATCTTCTGACTATTTTTGCAGGGCAGTGGAACAGACATACAGATGCAGAACATGCGGTGTACTGTTAGCATCTTTTGTGGCCCCATTAAAATGAAGGTCTGCATCGGTTCTGCAAAAAATCAGGATCGGATGCGGATCATAACTACGGTCGTGTAAATGCCCCCTTACTTTCAGTTCTTTTTCATTTCAAGATGAATGATGAATATGTATTGTGACAACATCAGCTTGTGTCAGTCTACGGCTTCTTGAATATATTTTTATTATTTATTCTAATATTTAAAGAGTTTTTTTCAGGCTCCTGAGATGGATGACCTATCCTCAGGATAGGTTATTAATATCCAATTGATGGGGGGCGGACATCCTGCACCTCACTGCTGCCCCCAGAGCTGGAACCTGCACTTTGGATGGAGCAGGAAGCACAGCTCCGTTCTGAGTGTAGTGGTCATGTCGGGTTACTGCAGTTCAGCTCTTTTTCACTTCAGTGGCAGCTGAGCTGCAGTAACTCGGCACAGCCACTATGCTATGAATGGAGCTGTGCTTCCTGCTCCATTCTAGAGCTAGTTCCAGTGCTGGAGGCAGCAGGGAACATCTGATTGGTGGAGATTCAGGGTGTCCGACCCTCACCGAATGGATAATAATGACCCCTCCATATGGATGTTTTTTACTACTATTGGATTCCCCTGAGAGGTATCCTAGGGACTCAAATATTTATATCCAATTTAATCAAAAAGTCCTTTTGATTAACAATACAGTCCCACTAGGGATACTCTCTGTGTAAAGTGCAAATATTTAAAACATAACTTTTATTAAGTAACTTCTAAGAATAGTTGCTTTGAGTGAAGAAGGTTAGAACTATCAGCTGACTTGTTATTCTTTGTAATATTAAGTCCAACCAAGGATCAAGCGTCAATGAATACACAGTTTTTGGTGTGGTAGGGAAGGTCAGGGGTCAGGAGTATAGGCTACAAAAATTGCCTTAATTATTTCTCCACTTAATTTGCTACCACTGAAATTTATTGAGGAGAGTAGGAGTACATCTCAAAAAATATTGGCAGCACTGTTGGCAGTTATTTAAGATTTATCCTTTTTTTCCCCCTACAGCTACTGTCTCCAGTCTCCAATTGAAGAAAATAAATTCCTGTACTCCTGAAGATTGCTTGTGCAAAATTTTATTAATGGATATGCGCTATAAACGACAGCTTTAGTTTTGCGAACGTTTTCGGCAATGAAGCCTTTGTCAGTAAGCTGGTGGTAGCGTTTATGTATGGAGCCGGGAGCCGGGCAGAACACCGTCAGGGCAGTGGAATGACACTAAGTGCGCGCCTGAATTCGTGTGCAATGAAGGCCCGAAGTAAGGTCCAGAATTACCGTCGAGGCGGTGGAGAAGCGCAGTGTGGAAAGCAGGATGTCCTGCGAATTCAGGCGCGCACTTAGTGTCATTCCACTGCCCTGACGGTGTTCTGCCCGGCTCCCGGCTCCATACATAAACGCTACCACCAGCTTACTGACAAAGGCTTCATTGCCGAAAACGTTCGCAAAACTAAAGCTGTCGTTTATAGCGCATATCCATTAATAAAATTTTGCACAAACAATCTTCAGGAGTACAGGAATTTATTTTCTTCATATGTCTGGCGTGGGAGCCATTTCCTGTCATTACTCCTACACCTAGATGTGTGCTGTCTGACCTATTTCAAACCTCCAGTCTCCAATTGACACTTGGAGCTGGTGGCAGTGATTTGCTCAAGTGGGTGAGATTATTTCCTCTAAAACTGGTAGGTTAGTTACACTCAATTGTCTGGTATCTATCCTCTGTACTGATAACTACTGCTTTTAACTATCAAGGACACTAGCTACATACTAGCGCTGCCTATACCTCTCCTCCATTCGAGTGGCCATTAGTGTTTCTTATTCCCTGTATTACATTCATACAGTGGGTTGATCGATTACTGACCCTATCTGACTAAATCTTTCCCTCATAACATTCACACCAGTACTTAACAAAAGCCAGCTTGCCTAAAAAACACACACGCTAGAACCCTCCCGACATGTTTCACCGCTAACTGCGGCTTTGTCAGGGGATAAGGGTTATACTATAAATCACTGACACCAGCTCCAAGTGTCAATTGGAGACTGGAGACAGTAGCTGTAGGGTGAAAAAAGGATAAATCTTAAATAACTGCCTACAGCGCTGCCAATATTTTTTGAGATGTAATCCTACTCTCCTCAATAAATTTCAGTGGTAGCAAATTAAGTGGAGAAATAATTAAGGCAATTTTTGTAGCCTATACTCCTGACCCCCTGACCTTCCCTACCACACCAAAAACTGTGTATTCATTGACGCTTGAACCTTGGTTGGACTTAATATTACAAACAATAACAAGTCAGCTGATAGTTTTAACCTTCTTCTCTCAAAGCAACTATTCTTAGAAGTTACTTAAAGAAGAACTCCCGCAAAATTTTTTATTCTCTGACCTGTTAGAAAGGTGCATGATATAATCTGTAGTGAATGTCATTTTCTTATTAGTGACTGTTTCTGTGAGTAAAAACCTCTCTTCTTATTGTAGCTGGGTCATGTGACCAACTCCTTGACCTCCAACTGACCCAGGACAGAAAGCCAGTAACTGCTCTATTCATTCCTATGGGAGCCTCACTTTCAGTCTCATAGGAATACATAGAGAATTAGACTTCCTGTCCACACATGTGTCTATGTGTGAGTTGGTGGGTCTAATTGCTGGTCACATGACACAGATAAGAAACTTAAGGATGATATAAGTCAAAAATTCAGACACTGTTAAGAAAATGACATTCACTACAGATTATATCATGTACATTTCTAGCAGGACATGGATTAAAATTTTTGTCGGGAGTTCTTCTTTAATAAAAGTTATGTTTTAAATATTCACACTTTACACAGAGAGGATCCCTAGTGGGACTGTATTGTTAATCAAAAGGACTTTTTGGTTAAATTGGATATCCATATGGATGTGTTACACTTCCTCCTTCATTATTTTTCACCATTTTCTTGGTGTTATCTCTTTTATCATTACTCGGTGCCACAGCCATATAACTGGATTTTCATGGTAAATATAGTGATATTTAAGAAGTAAAAAAAAATAATAATAATCTGGTCTGACTCCTCACTTTACTGTAAAGCACTTTATGAGGAAGTTCCTATGAATGAAACAAGGAAGAAAATAATGTTTGAAGAAGGTGTTTAAAAATTTTTTTTTCTAAAACAAAGATAGGCAATAAACAGAGCTACTGCCTCCGCATGTTTTTTTTGTATTGTACTCCTTTATGAAATCTGAGACATGTGAGAGTTTTTTTTTTTTGCTGTCAAATTGCATACGAATCTCAGAATGAAAAAATCTGCAGCGTGCTCCATCGGGTTCCATATGTACAAAGATGTTCCCCCCAGGAAGCATTGCTTTACCTTATAGACTCACTGCAAAGGGCTCTACAGGCTTCATGAGCCCTAAATCCATTTTCAAGTGTATTTTAGGGAGATTATAGATTGTGTATCAAGTCTCCCAGAATTGAGAATTTTTCAGTTTAAATTTATGTAATGTAGATATTTAGGCCACATTCTCACAAATTGGTAAATTTCAACTACATAGAAAGGGGTTGCCCAAGATTATTAGGATTGATGACCTATCCTGCGGATCTCCAATTAACATCCTTCTACATTGTTTACAACACTCACATGTACAGTGGTCCCTCAAGATACAATATTAATTGGTTCTAGGAGGACCATTGTATGTTGAAACCACTATGAGTTGAGTAATCGGTTCCAAAGCCCCAAAATGTCATCCAAGAAAAGAGAAAATTAAGATTTAAGAAAAATAAGCAGATAACTAAGACAGATAAAACAAGTCCTTACATATACCAGTCAGGAATAGCTGCTAACTATCAACTAATCCAGCTATTTTTCCAGAGAAGTGGCCTTGATTGGTTGGGTCTGAGTCTGAGGCATTGTAAGTTGAGTCTAGTTTAACTTACGATGGGTCATAAAAGACCGCTGTATGTTGAAAATACTGTATCCTGAGGGAGCGCTGTATACAGCAGTAGCTGTGATGGGTATTGCATTGTTGTCCTGTTCAAGTGAATGGTACAATACTGGAATACTCTCTGCAACCGCTACTATATGTACTAACCATAAGTGACAGTGCTTGGATGGAGACAGTAAAGGTAAAGCATGCTTATGACCGTAGACTTTACTGCACATGGTTTGGGTTATGGCACCCGCCACACTACCGAGTTGGACGGACAATCCAATCTAGGACTACCTCACAGTTGGCCATCGCAGAGAAATATTGAGAGTTTGCACACCTTTGGTTATTTGGGAAGATTGCATGGTATACCTAGAGAGAGACAGAGGGCAATATCATATTGCCTATCCCCTATACAAAGCTTTTTGGGGAACATCGGCCTTGTGAAACACTTGAGATCTGTGCCTACTACTTGTCTTTGCATTATGACTCCAATCATCTAATCAATAAAAGAGAGGATTTATTTTACTATAATGAAGATGGCCTGGTCATTGGTCTCTGTCCTGGAACTGGGTTCTATTTACTGTTCTTTTGCCTTCCACCTCGCTACCCATTCATCTAGCATCCAGCCAGCCACCACCAGGTAGGAGACCGCAAAGTCCAGGGTGTGCCCCGAAGCAAAGAAGGGTTGCATCTCTCTCCATTAGTGCATATGTGGCCTAAGGAACGCTGGAGCGAGGCTTAGCCACCGTGAGGGCATCCATCATATTCATTGCCACCTAGCCTCCTCTCCAGCCTCGCACGTCCTACACCAGGCCGGCTGGCACGCTGCAATATTATACTGTGCCAAGCAGGAACCTTGAGATGGACATGGTGCAGTCCGACATGGACATCCAGGAATGACGAATGAAGCATAGTAAACAGCACATTATATGACGTCGTATCCAGCAATCATGCAGTTGTAATGGCGGTTTTATATTTTAGGACGTGTGATTGTTTATGGCACGTTGTTAGTCTATAGGCAGCTCACAGGTTACAGACTGGTGTCCCATTTGTAGAGTATAAGCTGCTGTAAATTACAGTTCACAAGTGGCAGGCAGGATAGATGGATCACATTTTCTCCCTCTAGTTCTGTTTTTTTACTTGGTCAAGTACTCGCTCTTGATACTGATGCTCAGACTGTGCAGGTTCCTGTCTTCTTCCCTATGGATATTGTATGAGGTCGAAAGTAGCTTCTGCTTTAAAGGGAACCTATCATCAACTTTATGCTTCCCATACTAACGGCAGCATAAAGTAGAGACAGGTGAGTTGATTTCAGTGGTCTGTCATTTCTAAGTTAAAAGTAAGCTGTTGCCGAGAACCAACATCACAATCCTTGCAGACTGGGCCTGGAAAAGAGTCATGGCCACCTGAGAAGAGTCATGGTTATTCATGAATTCCTGCTCTCCCTGCCACCTGCTGATGATTGACAGTCTTCTACCTAGTTTTCTCCCTTTCTTTCTAGGAGAGAACTGCCAATCATCAGCAGAAGGGCAGGGAGAGCAGAGATTAGGAATAACCATGACTCTTCTCAGGTAGATTTGAATCTTTTCAAGGCCTGTGCTGCAATGATTATGATGTTGGTTCTCGGCAACCACTTACTTTGATGTCATGAGTGACACAGAGCTGAAATCTGCATTTCTGTCACTATTTTATGCTGCCCTCAGTGAGGTCAGCATAAAGTTGATGACAGGTTCCCTTTAAAACCAATCACCAATCATTTAGCGGAGACTTGTACAGATCAGTATATGGGTGCACTTTTTCCATCTTCGTTGACTTCAATATGTGAATATGGAGCACATTTTGTCAGACAGTGCCATCAAAGTGCATACAACACAACACACATCTCCAGTCCTTGTCCTCTTCTAACCACCCCAGCCCAGCATGACTCTGGTCCCTTATTAATGCCATATAGGAAAAGGAACCATGGGCAGAAAACTTCTTATACAGCTCCATCTTCACTGTTCCTCTGTTTCTAAAAAACGGTACTGTAACTGGTCTTAATATATAATGGCATTAGGCTTCTTTCACACCAGCATCAGAATTGTCCAGAAGGCTGTTCCTGCAGAGAAACAGCCTGCCGGATCCGTACTAACGTTTGCACACTGCTGTGGTTTTTGTCCGGTCACCTCTTGGCATGCTTGCCATGCTGCGGCCGCATTTCCCGCCTATCCCTGCTATGGTGAATGAGGCCGGGGCAGACTTCCGGTGGCACACTCGTGCACATTAGTACGGATCAGGTAACAGTCTGCCGGAACAATCGTAATGCCAGTGTGAAAGAAGCCTTAAAAGTGACTTTGAACTACTACAACTACTTGCATCCCCCATGTAATAACAATTCTGGAATCAATTCTTATGACTCTATGCAGGCTCGGACTGGCCCACAGGGGAACAGGTGAATCCCCCGGTGGGCCCCTGAGCTAGGTAGGCCTCTAGTCCCCCACCTCCTGCACAAGTGACACATGGCACAGTAGACTGACCTATAAATAGGCTGCCTAAGATGCTATGCAGAACATTGCCTATGTCCATATAAAAGACTGGATAGTGTGGGCAGGTAGCATATGCATGTGGGCCCCCAGAGTGAGCTTTACAGTGGGCCCCCAGAGGGAATTTTACTGATGGGCCCTAGACACCCCAGTCCGACCCTGACTCTATGTTTTGACATTCCTTAATTATTCCTTTTAGAAGTTATGAATGCAATACTAGCAGTTTGCCGTAAAGGTCCAGATGGATGTTACCAGTTGGAGGGGTATCCCTGCACAGTCTCATACTGGTAGCACTGATTGGATAATGTTAGATACTGTTTAGGGACACACTCCCAACTAGTAACACACATTGGATGTTCATTGCAGACTGCTAATAATTCATTCATAACTTCTAGCAGGAATAATAAAGGAATGACACATCATAGAGTCATAAGAATAGATGATTCAGAACTGCTATTACATGGGAATGTAGTTACTAAAACCGACATGTCAGGAGCGGCGACAAGTTCCTTTTATAACTTGTCTTTGGCTAATTTGTATACTGTATGTTGAGTTTATACAGAAAGCTGAAGATCCAACATGGGAAATCTGCAACCACAATGCAGTCAATGTCAGGAAATGGGATTTGTATGAAACCAGATGCAAATTTTAGTCTGTTCTATGGAAATTAAAGGGGTTATCCAAAAGTTATGCAAGAGTTATCCAAGAGTGACATGCCACATGGGTTACGGGTCACCTCTGTGACCCGTGATTAGCTGCGGCGGTCACATGGTGTCCGTCAACAAGCTATTGATGACAGAGCATCGCGGAACTGCAGAGACGCAGGGACCAGGTAAGTAGGAAGGCCACCCCACTTATCTTTTTAACTCCTGGATAACCCCTTTAAAATGCAGATTTAAAAATGTAGATAAATGGTAAGTGTGGATATCTGCATTTTACCTGCAGCATGTGAACTTGGCTTAAAAGGGTTACACTTTATTAAAGAGGTATGCCTATTATCTTAAGGATTTGCTGTGAATCTGTGGGAAAATCATTGCAAAGTTTTTCTGTTTTGTCTGTACATGACCTTAGTAACCTAGGAATACATTCATTCATGGGAGTCTACATTTTCTTTAGTATCTTGTTTTCTATTTTTTTTTTTATTTTAGACGAATATTTGCTTCCCGCCCCAGAAAATATCTCTATGGTGTCCACCAACCTGAAGCATTATCTGCACTGGGATCCAGTAATGGTAGCCGGAAATATTACGTATTCTGTTCAAGCACAAGGGTAATCACTGGTTTCATTCTGTTTTTTTTTTTTTATTATTTATTATGTCTTTTGATTTCTTTGTATGTTAAAAGGAATATTCACTGTTAGACCAGGTACCATGCCTTGTAGGGCTAGCTCAACTGAATGTGATGAAAGCCTAATCTATAGTTTTAATCCCTATTTAAATGAGCAGCTAAGTGCATGGAGGGCGGGCCCAAGTCTCTCCTTCCTGATTGACATAGTCTCTGCCAATCAGAAAGGAGAGGGAGGGGCTGGCAGAGGAAGCAGGAGGAGCAAGGGTGCCCAGAGTGGCTTGAGCCCGCCCTTGGTGCACTTAATTGATCATTTGCATATCGATTAAAAGAACTTTTTCGTAACAGGTTCCCTTTAATAAAATGTCTATGAAGATCTTTGGGTCAAGTTCTAATTAAAGGGGTTGTCCAGGTTCAGAGTTACCCCGTGATATAACCTCTTCTTCTTCTCACGCTGAATGAGTGAAGTATCAGAGAATTTCTTGGGCTTTTTCTTTACATCTGGTGACGCCCCGAGTCTCAGCATGGGTATGCTAGGCGGAGAATTCTGCCTAGCAGTGAGCCCGGTGATGTCACTGGCACTAATGGGCAGGCTTTAGTACTGTAAAACAGGCTAGGGCAGCGCTATAGAGTGCCCATTAGTGTCGGTGACATCATTGGGACTACTGCTAGGCGGAAGCCTCAGCCAAGCAGTGTGAGAATGTAAGCAAATTGCCCTGCACTATGCTCTGATGCTCCACTTATTTATGCTGAATGAGAGAAGAAGGGGTTATGTCCCCTTTGAATGCGACTGTACATCCTGTATCTAGATATCTTCTAGTTAAAGGAATTATGCCAAGTATTAAAATTATCCCCTATCCATAGGATAGAGGTTAACTCTATCCACAGTATAGGGGATAGCTAATTGATCACTGGGGGTCCGATCGCTGAGACCCTGACTGAGCCTGAGAACAGGGATCTCATGTTCCCGCCCTGATGGAGGGGCAATCTTAGTATGCGCCCTACCGCTCCATTCATTCTCTATGAATAGCTTTATATTACTTGGCACAACCCTTTTAATATATGCAACTTTCCAGTATAAAGTGCGGCGTTCACATGCAGCAATATCATCCCCTCTGGATAGGGATGAACAATCGCTGCTAGGATCTTTCATCCCTATACAGATTGTTTGACCAAACGAGGATATTAGGTGCTGCATGAAAGATACAATCACCAAACAATCACACTGATTAAGTATCAGTGTCTCAATTCTTGACCCGTGTTAAAGGGCTCTAAGTCATGCTGTGGCCTCAGTAAACAAGGGATAAAGACAACTTTACACTGGCTGATCATAGCCACAATTTAATAGATTCCAGGCTGTCTTAACAAAAATTGGCCAGTGTCAAAGCAGATCGTTAACCTCTGTCAATTACCATATGTCAGCTAGCATGATCCTTTAGGGAAACATGTAATCGGAAAATGACCTATTGTTTAAATCAAGTTTTTGTGTTTAACATTTTTTTTTTTTTTTTAATTTTGGTGATGGCATTTTTCATTTTCTATGTCAATACCTCTATTTAAACAAAAACCATAACATCTTGAAGTTTTCCCAGTGTCCACTAAGAATAATAATAGGCGCCACTTCTTGGTCTGTATGGATCACTTTACTGCAGTTATCTGCTTATCTATACACAAAGGTGATATAATTACAGGCAGGATTAGAATGACAGAGAAGACAGGATCTGTCAAAGCTTATCTATTTTTTCCTTGTACAATGACCTCTGTACAGGGCACAGAGCATGCCTAAAAGACTATCCCATAGAAGTCAATGAGGTCTCCTCCAGATCATTGTGTCTATGGACCATGCGGCTGCCATAAAGCATTTCTAAATGTTTTTAAGAACAGCTTAGGCAAGATGGCCGCCCCCATCATCATGTTCAGCAAATAGAATTAAAAAAAAAACTGTATTAGAAAATAAAAAGAGATTAGAAAAAAGATATGTTAGAGACTGTTAGAGATGGCGGAGTACACACACTTGGCTATCTCCTGCAGTTCTGTAGAGATGAATAGAGAGGTGGACACGTATGCGTGTCAGCCACTCTGGTCACACACAGGAACACAGGCCCCCATTCTAGTGATTGCCGGAACCCCAGCAGTCGAAACCCCTGTCATTCAGACACATCCCCTATTGTGTGCATAGGGAATAACTTATTGTCATGGGACAACCCCTTTAATACATTACGTGGCCATGGTATTCCCTTCTCCTGATGGCATAGCTTTATCTCCCATGTATTTTTGGCAAATCTTGGGCTCAGGATGGAAGTACCTTCTCAACAGCACCCTTCCCTTTTAGAGAATTCTAATTTTAATAAAGACCTGAATAATACATAATGAATAATAGATTTGAAACTCAATGCAGAGACATATGACTAAAAGAGTGCAAAGTCAATCAAAAATATCATCAAACTAGACCACAGATAAAACATATAGAAAAAAACAGCATACATACAAAGCAGCTCAATGATTGTTGGAAAGAACATGCAGAAAGTCTACAGTGTTATCTAGGGAGTAGGCCTAAGTCATATTCGTTCTTAGGCTGTTTTCCTTCTTAGGCCCCTTTCACACGAGCGGGAGACTCGGACGTCTCACGCATCGTGTGCAGTGTACTAACCTCCCGGCACTGAACGGGCTTACATAGCATTATACTGATTTCTGATGCTATGTAACCCTTACAGTTCTGGAATGTGTTGGATAATGCTGACAGTGTTATCCAACACATTCCAGAACTGTAAGGGTTACATAGCATCATAAATGCTATGTAACCCCGTTCAGTGCTGGGAGGTTAGTACACTGCATACGATGCGGGAGACGTCCAAGTTTCCCTCTCGTGTGAAAGGGGCCTAAAGACCCCAAACTAACATTTAATATTAACAAACTCCCAAAAATGCAGGGCCACTAACAGTTGGAGCTGACTCGAACTTTGGCTCAGTCATAACAAAGTCATGTTTAATGTATGAAGGCCACATCATTACTTGTGCAGCCATTCATGAGCAGTTTTTTATCCAGTATTTTCCTCTATTTTGCCTAATTAATTAAAGCCTACAAGGTCTAACTACACAGAAGCATTCCAATAACATAACGCTGCCATCACCACCCATTTTATTGAGGATAATAGGGGTTTGTAATCCTTGTCCTACACCAAATATAACAGAGACCGAATGGGTGTCCTACATCTATCCCATGACTGGTACTTTTCACACAATGTGGTTGGAGTGCTCTTTTGTCCTTATAGTGTTGTTTTAGTCAGGTAAGACTATGTTCACACCACGTTCAGGTGAACATGTTTGGCATAGGTGCTGGAAAAGCTCCTGGTGCATGCGCCAAATATAGTCCTTTGGTTCCAATGGATGCCAAAATACTGTCCATTCGGCCTTCGTCCATGTGCTGACATAATTTTTTTTTACTGTATAGATTGTGGTTTCGTATACATTGGACTGGGAAGTAGCTATAGGGGATGCAGAGGTAGCAGTTGGTATCGGGCCCAGGAGCCTAAGGGGGCCCAAAGACCCTTGTTCCGCATAAGAAGACACTGGTATTATAGAAAGTGCATGCTGGTCAAATTACATCTCTGGTTGGAGGGAAGGGGATAGGTCAAGAATTTGGCCGGGGGGTGGGGGGCTTTGGTCTGGGTGCAATTTTTGCCTTGGGCATCACGAAGTCTATGTGCTTCACTGGCCACAAAGCACTGAGGGAAGGGGGGGGGGGGGCAATCTGAACTCTTACACCAGGCCCCATGAGCCTTTAGCTATGCCTCTGACATTGGACCACTACAAAGTGTGCAGTATACTTTATTGTGCACTATGGCCGATTGCTGATGAATGCCACTCTATGGCTATACATAGGAGGACACTCCTAATGTTAACCCACAACATATAGATCAAACACTGAGCCTAACTGACTGCTCAGCAGGCCCTTTCCAATACAGGCGTATTATATACAGTCTCTTCAAGCATCTTGATGCTCACATGTGACCTTCTCCATTTGATCTAATATGCTAATTAAACATTCATTCAGATGGAATGAACTCAATTTAAAGTTATGTAAGTAAATAAAACTACTCCACATGCTCCATAAAGACACTGAAATCCTGGGAGGATACAATACATGCATTTTGTAACAAGTCAGGAATTGTACAAAGTAAGTTCCAAGAAGTTGCAAAACTGTTCTTCCAAGTCAATTGTGTAAGACGAACTGAGTCAGCGGTTACAATTTCTGCTTCATAGCAACATAACAAGCCATGAAGAATGTAACAGACTACTAGTTTGGAGAGGGAGGTCATCAAGGTTAGCTTAATCTGATGGCCCTTTAGGCGTTTTACAATGGTCTCTCCTGTGCTGTTGGAGAAGGCGCAGCGCTGGTCATCCAGTCCATGGGTCTATATTGAAATCTACTCCAGCCCCTGAATGTGCTGGGGCCGATAGCCTCACCCACATCACGCCCCCACCCTCTCCACTCCCCATTAGTGAGGCTGGAGTAGAAACGCCACATGCATCCTAATTTAGGTGCACAGGCGTTCAAGAAGTGCGACGTTTTTATGCTAGTTTCTGGTATAGGGGGTCATTATATATAATCATTATAGAGAAGCCAGAAAATCTAGGACGGGGCCTTCTTAGAAGGACATATTCCATTATCGGATTCACTTTAAATCTAAACATGTCCTACATGTGAGCTTGAGCTATGAATTCTGATGCAAAATAATTTTTTTTTTTTTACACTGGCTCCCTACGGTGAGCTCATAGACAGGTACCTTTTTGGCTATATACATGAGGAGATTCTAGAGCTATATGTAAGCTGAAGAACTTCTTGTAAGAGCACTCCAGATAACAGGTGCATCATGGGAAGAATTATAACATGCCTATTTATTATGTTTTTTAGACACCTTTTAGATCACACTAGGCTGTTTTGAGACATGTGTAAGAAAAGGGATGTGGCTTAGATGAGCCAAAACTGCTGCAAAATATTGGTCTAAAGCAGGGATCAACAACCTTCCGCATTCCAGCTGTTGTGAAACTTCAGTTCCCAGCATGCTCTATTCATTTCTATAAGAGTTTTTAGAAGATCAGAGCAAGTATGCATGCTGGGAGTTGTAGTTTCACAACAGCTGGAGTGCCGGAGGTTACCTACCTCTGGTCTAAAATCTTAGGAAACGAAACATGAAAGAGAGTTTAATCACCCCAGTGTACGGCTCCCAGCATCTCCAAATAAATCCATAAAGGCAATCTCCAGCACCACGGAAACGTAAAATCCAAAAGTTTATTGCTCCAGCATAAAACCAATACAAAAAGACATGCTACACAGTGTATCAGAGGATATTAGTAATAACGTGATGCCAGCAGAAAAAACACATTGTTTGACGCGTTTCTGGCCCAGACTGGTACCTTACTCATAACCTGATGCTGATTAAGTGGGCAGGAGTTAAATAAGCAAACACATGTCCAAGCACCACCAGCAATTTGCATATTACTAAATAAAAAATGAGATAAATATAACAAACAAAAAAGACACGAAACTCTCAATAGTTTAAGATCTGAACTAGTATTTCAGCCATGGGGATGGACCGTATTTATTAAAAATATCCAGTGAAATTCTCCATTCAACAGTACACGTCTGCAATCCCTACCCCATAGAGGACGATTCAATCTTTCAGTGCTGTGGAGACTCATAGTAGAGAGATCCCCCTGGTAACAAAAAAAATGTTTTGGACACATAGTGACCAGCCTGTTTTGGGCCTTACTAACCAAGTGTTTTTCTTCCTTTCAGAGAGGCGAAGCCTGCTGGAAAACACTCAAGGCTGGCTTGGGGCCTATATCAGACCCCAGCCGGCCTTTACACATATCGGCACCCCCGTCGCCGCTTACGGGCCAAGCCTAAGGCCCCTTAGTGATCACCTTAAAAGGGTGTATTGGGGGTCACTAAGGGGTTAAAGGGAATCTGTCACCATGGTACTGGACTATGATCTGCAGTAATACATAAGTAGTACTGCAGATAAGGAGTTAATATCACCATTTTTAATTTTTACTACTAACCCACCCAACACAACCCCCACCCCCCTTCACCATTGTGACACAGTCAGCATTCAAAGTTGTGCTGAACTACGCTGTCTGGACTTCTGTGAGAGGACTCATGTTCGCGTGCACTACAGTCCTGATAGTATATTTCTATGCAGATCTGAGAGCTGACAGCGGGGAACATTAAAATAGAAAAAAATAGTGATCTGGACTTTCTGCAGGACTACTGTGTCTATGTATTATATAATAGTCCAAGATCCTGGTGACAGATTCCCTTAAAGGGGTTGTCTCATCACAGACAATGGGGGCATATCTCTAGGATATGTGCTGGTCCCACCGCTGGGACCTGCACCTATATCGAGAATGGAACCCCAAAAGTGTTGGAGGGCACACTGCGCATGCGCAGCCACCCTCCATTCATTTTCTATGCGACCTTTCTATGCGACCTTTGTCACTAAACATAGTCAAGAGTTTAACCATCTAAAAAAATGATCAAAATTTACCTCTGCTGTCACAGGATGATATTCTTAGGGCTCATTCAGACAACAGAATGAATGGGTCCACATCCTTTCTGCAATTTTTCCACTCATTTCAGTGGGGCCATAAAAGATGTGGACAGCACACAGTATTTTGCAGACTGCACGTGGCCGGTATCTGTGTTTTGCGCAATTTTGATGAGCCCTTAGACAAATATTAAGCCAAAGATGTAATTTTTCTACTAAAAGACCATCAACAGTCTGTATTACCTCCAAGTCTAGTTTTGCATTAGTCCAAATTGAATCTGGTTCAGACAACCCTGTTTTTTCAGTTGTAACAGTGCTAGATGTTCATGTTGTACCTATGCGTTTAAGACTAGACCTTTCACTCCGCAAGCCAGAATATTGTATAAAACAGTTCATTAACTGTAATGCCACGCATGTGGTATATTATATTATTTGTACTTCGTGTCAGATAACGTATGAGGGTTGCACTATTCGAAAACTTAAAGAGAGATTAAGAGAATGTATTTGAGATGCCACCAACCCAGATGCAATTACCCCTTCGAAAGTTCCCCAACATCAAAAACACCAGGGGATCTCTCTACTATGAGATTCTATTGCATTGAGAGGGTCAATGGTACTTAACGGGGTGAGACATGTACTACTGAATCAAGAATTTCACTGGATATTTTTTACTAAATACCATCCATCCCCATGGCTTAAATACTAGTTCTTATACTTTACTGTTGAGAGTGTTAAGAGTATATTAGACTGCCAGATTTTCTGGTGGATGATCGCTAATGAGCGCTCCTATGACGGCAATCATATGGCGGTCTAATACTGCCTCTAAATGCCCGATGAACGAGCAAACACTCATTCATTGGGCAATTGTGATTTTTAAGCATGCTTAAAGGGACACTATCGCAAAGAACAAAATTTTGATATGGTTTACAACACAATGGCACCTCACTTACGGCAGGCATGTACATAGGTTTCCTCAGTCGCTGCCGACCCTATAGAGAATGAATGGAAGACGTGAGCCCGCCCCTGTGATGACACCAGTAACACACAGCCAGGTCCTCCCTCCTTTCTGCTGGGGGAAGCCCACTGTGCCTGCTCCTCACTCCTGCAGCAGCGTCCTTGTCTTCATTAGGCTGCCTGTTCTAAATTCTATGGCAGCTCACCCCAGCAGTGCAGACAATTTTTGCTGAGTGTACTGCTGGGGTGAGCGGCCCAGGACTCAGAAACAGAGTAGATGGAGGTTCTTGGGGCTGTAGGACCTTAGTGATGTAATCGGCCATGTGACCAGTGGGGGAGGAGCCTGAGGAGCAGAGATCTGTGTTTTTGTAACGAAGCCATTGTCTCATCTTATCTCGCTGAAGTTGTGATGTCACCGCTGAAGGTGTGAATTGGTGATGTCATTGGTACCACCCACTTTTTTGCAGCATGCCTACTTACAGGTTGCTCAAAGCCTCATTTGGCCAGCAGAGCTCCCCCTGGTGACCAAAGATGGTAAATATGGTCAAATCTAATATTTATTTATAATATTTCACACATTGGAATTTTATTTATTTATTTATTTATTTATTTATTATTTCTTACAAATATATAATAGATTTTTTTTAGCATAAATAAAATATAGAACAGGTTTTTGTGATAGATTCCCTTTAAATAAAAATCACAATGGTGCCGGCGGCAGATTGTGCTGTGTAATAGCGAGCCTGCCACTGGCACACTGCTATCCTGCATGGGGACGAGGGATGGCACAGTGATTGCTCCCCGCATGCTGCGGAGGACATTGCTGCATGTAATAGCAGTGGTGTCCTCCACTAGCTATCTGTTGATTGCCGGGAGGGAACGATTCTCTCCTGGCAATATGTATTTCTTTTTTTATTTGGTAATATGCAAATTGCAGGTAGTGTTTGGACATTTTTTTTAATATCTGCCCACTTAATCAGCATCAGGTTATGAGTTAGGGCTGTATTACACCAACAGATTATCTGAGAGATTTTCTGACCAATCATTGGTCAGATGGCCTATTACACACACAGATCTTTTGTTATACACACCAACTATTGGTCCGATTGGACAGATATTGGTCACATAATCTGTTGGTATAATAAGGGCACAGTCCGGGCTAAAAACGCGCCAACCGATGCAGTTTTTCTGCTCGTATCACAATATTCCTGAACAGGAGCGTAACTACCATAGTGGCAGACCATGCGACTGCTATGGGGACCAGAGTAAGAGAGGGCCAAGTCTTAGTTGGGATTATCTCCTCTTCTACTGGAGGTGAAAACTTGGTCAGGACTCTACCCTCTAAAGGAAGAACTTTTAGCAAATTTGGCAGTGGAAAAAATGGCCTAATGGTCATTGAAAGGGGTTTAGGCAGAAACCCTTCTGTCCTGTCTAGGGAGGCCTGGTCTGATCTTCGCTATGGGGTCCTTACGTCTATATGTACGCCACTGTATGTAACCCTTACAGTTCTGGAATGTTTTTGTCTTGATTTTATTCTGGAGCAATAAACTTTTTGATTTTTCATTTCTGTGGTGCTGGACCTACCCTTTATGTTTTTAAAGGGTTATTCTCATTTTAGACAATGGGGGCATATCGCTAGGATATGCCCCCATTGTCTTATAGGTGCGGGTCCCACCGCTGGGACCCGCACCTATCTCCAGAACGGAGCCCCCGAAATGAATGAGGGCGCACTGCGCATGCGCAGCCGCCCTCCATTCATTTCTATGGGGCCGCCGAAAATAGCCGAGCGCTGGCTCGGCTACTTCCGTCGGCTCCATAGAAATGAATGGGAGCGCACCGCGCATGCACGGCCCGGCTCCCATTCATTTCTATGAGCGGCGCGGGGAGCTGCGCCTGGTGGTGGCCAGACCCCCGGAAACCTGGGGTCCTCCAGGCGCAGCGCTCCCCGCTCCGTTCTGGAGATAGGTGCGGGTCCCAGCGGTGGGACCCGCACCTATAAGACAATGGGGGCATATCCTAGCGATATGCCCCCATTGTCTAAAATGAGAATACCCCTTTAAGTCTAGGAAAATGCACCAAATCTATCACACACCATGTGATAAGTTTGGCACATTTTCTCCTGCCGGGTCTAGCGTAAGCTGTCTGAATATTCTCACCTTTTGTGACTCACTCCTGGTTTTGGTTTCCAAAACTGCATTAGGAAATCTGACCACCTAGATGTACTCTGATATGTCTTTATGAACACTTGTTTTGTTTTATTAGGGAATATGAAAGTATGTATATGAAAGATCATTGGCATAATCCTGAGAACTGCCAGGAAATCTCTGCTCACCAGTGCAATGTGACTGACGAGGTATCCGCCAGTGTCTTGTATAGATTTCGGGTTCGGTCAATATTAGACAACCAGGTATCTGCTTGGGTAGAACTTGATCCACCATTCAACAGAAAGACAAGTAAGTGCCATTTCTAATTAATTGTCTCATACATAGTGTATTACATTATTCACACATTTATAGCTTGGTAAGTAATGGCAAATATGTTAGTATTGATATGATGTATAGAAAAGCTATAAATGCATGGAAAGTCTTCAGACCGTTTAACTTTTTTCATATTTTGTGCCAAAATAAAAAAAAATAAAGTTTTTCCCCATCATTCTGCACTCCTGTGCTGTCTTGGCTGTGTGCTTAGGGTCATTGATTTGTTGAACAACCAGTCTAGTCTGAGGTCCAGAGCACTCTGTATCATGTTTTCATAGGAACATATCTATACTTTGTTCCATTCAGCTTTTGCTCATCCCTGACCAGTATCCATGTTCCAGCTGCTGAAAACACTGTTGCCACCATTGTAAATTGTTTTGGCAGTGGATAAGCAGTGCCTGGTTTCCTCCAGGCAGAATGCTTAGAATTGAAGAAAAACAATTCAGTCTTGGGTTTATCAGAGTACAGGATCTTGTTTCTCAAAGTTCTCAAGGCTTTTGGGTGCTTTTTTGCAAGCTCCAGGAGGACTTTCATGTGTCGTTTTACTGAGGAAAGGCTTCTTTCTGGCTACTCTGCCATGAAGCACAGATTGGTGGATTGCTGCAGTGATGGTTGACCTTCTGAACATTTCTCCCATCTGCACACAGGATCTTTGGAGCTTAACCAGAATGACCATTGGGTTCTCTTCTACATCACTCCTCTTACCAATGCCCTTCTCCCCTGTTTTCTTAGTTTGGTGGAGCAGCTAGCTCTAGGAGCTCTAGGAAAGTCTTGGTTGTTCCCAATTTCTTGCATTTAAGAATTATGGAGGCCATTGTGCTCTTGGGATCATTCAGTGTAGCAGAGATTTTTTTGTACCCTTTTCCAGATCCTGTCTCTGAGTTCTACCGGCAGTCCTTTCCTCCTCGTGGCTTGGTTTTTTGCTCTGATATGCACTGTCAGCTGTGAGACTTTATATAGACAGGGCTGTGTCTTTCCATATCATGTCCAAACAATTGCATTTACTGTACCACAGGTGGACTTTAATCAAGGTGTAGAAACATCTCACAGATGATCAAGAAAAATTGGAGGCTCCCAGACCTAAATTTCAAGTGTCTGAATACTTATGTCCATGGGAAATTTTTTTTTTTCCTTTTTAATAAATTTGCTAAATTTTATAAAATTCTGTTTTAACTTTCTCATTATGGAGTATTGAGTGCAGAATGATGCGGGAAAACTTGAATTTTTTAAAAATTTTAGCACAAGGCTATGGTAGATGTGGCCAGTTCTGAAAGAATCCAAACCTTCCATAATTTCAACATAGATCCTCTGCAAAATTGCCATCATGGATTTCAGTGCAGTAAATCCACAGTGTGTTACAGTATCAGCAAAGTGCATGAGATTTTAGCAAATCTCATTCAAGTACTGGTGAAACATTCCATAGTGAAAAAATAACTGCAGTGCCAATATTAAATCCTCACCATGCTGTGGATTTCCATTGTGGATTTCACCCTTTGGAATGTACAAGATGAAATCTGCAACACATTTGTATGTGACACATGTGGATTTTGTAGTGGATGTGTATCAGATTATTCTGCTGTCAATACCATCACATGTGCATGTACCCTAATGGTACAACCCCATGGTGCAACTGCCCAAATTCAGGTAAGACATTCCAAACAGCAGCAGCCAATGGCTGCACAATTTACCACAAAGTCATTGGTTGCTCCGGGTGGACGTGGCTTGATCGCATGCTGCCGTTGGACCGTGTGGTTGCTCCCCTAAGATAAAATCTAACCCAAAAGTCATATTTTAACATCTCATTTAGATGAGTTACAGGATTACATCAATGGAACCTGTGAGTTCAGTCCACTACTGACAGCAAACTCCATGCAACAACCCTCAGAAATTCACACGCAGGAAATCTCTTGATATAAACAAAATAATTTAACTGATTGGAGCTTTCTTAAAAAATATTATGCCAGAGACTTCCAGTTAAGTAAGTGGTTGAATCTAGAGCACTAAAACCCATCTTGTCGTTAAATTGATGGTAGTCATGGAGTTCACTGATCTTGTGTATGGTATGCCTGAAGACTGTATTTGGCCGGATTCCCCTTACATTTATGCCTTCTGAGCGTTGCTTTAATAAGCACCTATAACCCAATAACTAGTTCATGCTGGAATTTAAACACCTGAAACAAAATTACTTCACTGACACTGCCCAAACTTGCTCTGCCACCCTAATGAAAGCATTTTTATTTTGGATACCAGGATGCTTTAATAGCTTGGCAGCAAACTATCAATTACACAGATGTTGCACATCTACAGAATGTGTATGTTAGGTCTCCTCCAGGAAGAAGAAACCTGTCTCTCTAGGTCAGTGGCGTAGCTACCGGGGGGGCAGGGGGGGCGACGGCTCCGGGCCCAGTGACTCAGGGGGGCCCAGCAAGGAGGACCTTACCTACTATCAGGCGAATACAAGTGAGCGCTTCCATTATGGAAGCACTCACTTGTATTTAGAGACCCCCATCAGACCTCAGATCAGCCCACCCAGCCACATAGGATTAAAATAAAAAACCTTACTTACCTGTTCTGCGCTGAGACTGCCCTCCGGTCCGCGCTCTGCTCTCTTCCCTGGCGGCGCGCACTATGACCTGACGCTGCACGCAGCGTCAGGTCATAGTGTGCGCGGGCCAGGGAAGAGAGCGGAGCGCGGACCGGAGGGCAGCCGCAGCGCAGAACAGGTAAGTAAGATTTTTTATTTTAATCCTATGTGGCTGGGTGGGCTGATCTGAGGTCTGATGGGGGAACAATACGCTGATCTGAGGTCTGATAGGGGCACAGTAGGCTGATATGAGGTCTGATGGGGGCACAGTCTGCTGATCTGAGGTCTGATGGCACAATACGCTGATCTGAGGTCTGATGGGGGCACAATACGCTGATTCTGAGGTCTGATGGAGGCACAATACGCTGATCTGAGGTCTGATGGAGCACATTAAGCTGATCTGAGGTCTGATGGGGGCACAATACGCTGATATGAGGTCTGATGGGGCACAGTAGGCTGATGTGAGGTCTGATGGGGGCACAGTAGGCTGATGTGAGGTCTGATGGGGGCACAGTAGGCTGATGTGAGGTCTGATGGGGCACAGTAGGCTGATGTGAGGTCTGATGGGGGCTCAATACGCTGATCTGAGGTCTGATGGGGACACAGTACGCTGATCTGAGGTCTGATGGGGGCACAAAACGCTGATCTGAGGTCTGATGGGGGCACAATACGCTGATCTGAGGTCTGATGGGGGCACAGTAGGCTGATGTGAGGTCTGATGGGGGCACAGTAGGCTGATGTGAGGTCTGATGGGGGCACAGTAGGCTGATGTGAGGTCTGATGGGGGCACAGTAGGCTAATCCGAGGTCTGACGGGGGCACAATACGCTGATCTGAGATCTGATGGGGGCACAATACGCTGATCTGAGGTCTGATGGGGCACAATAAGCTGGTCTGAGGTCTGATGGGGGCACAATACGCTGATCTGAGGTCTGATGGGGGCACAATACGCTGATCTGAGGTCTGATGGGGCACAATAAGCTGGTCTGAGGTCTGATGGGGGCACAATACGCTGATCTGAGGTCTGATGGGGGCACAATACGCTGATCTGAGGTCTGATGGGGGCACATTCTGCTGATCTGAGGTCTGATGGGGGCACAATATGCTGATCTGAGGTCTGATGGGGGCACAGTACGCTGATCTGAGGTCTGATGGGGCACAATACGCTGATCTGAGTTCTGATGGGGGCACAGTACGCTGATCTGAGGTCTGATGGGGCACAATACGCTAATCTGAGGTCTGATGGGGGCACATTCTGCTGATCTGAGGTCTGATGAGGGCACAATATGCTGATCTGAGGTCTGATGGGGCACAATACGCTGATCTGAGGTCTGATGGGGGCACAGTAGGCTGATCTGAGGTCTGATGGGGGCACATTCTGTTGATCTGAGGTCTGATGGGGGCACAATACGCTGATGTGAGGTCTGATGGGGCACAATACGCTGATGTGAGGTCTGATGGGGGCACAGTAGGCTGAT
Organism: Rhinella marina; assembly: GCA_900303285.1. NCBI lineage: Eukaryota > Metazoa > Chordata > Amphibia > Anura > Bufonidae > Rhinella > Rhinella marina. The sequence goes on from ONZH01000859.1 coordinate 152,666, forward strand.
GTGAGGTCTAATGGGGGCACAATCTGGGGTCTGATGGGGCACAATACGCTGATCTGAGGTCTGATGGGGGCACAGTAGGCTGATGTGAGGTCTGATGGGGGCATATTCTGCTGATCTGAGGTCTGATGGGGCACAATACGCTGATCTGATGTGTGATGGGGGCACAGTACGCTGATCTGAGGTCTGATGGGGGCACATTCTGATGATCTGAGGTCTGATGGGGGCAGGGGACTGTTAGTTTACTGATATAAAAACTGGGGACAGGTTTCCTTTAACATAGGAGTCCCGTTGTTTTTTAATCCTATTTCTCCTATATTTTACTGCATTATATGGTAGAGTATTTAGACTAGGGTATGTAGAAAGTCTATTGTACTGTACTTAACAGCATAGATGATCTAGCAGTTTATACAGTCATCTTTCTAATACAATATTATAACCACAACTAGTAGTATGTGCCTGTGAAGTTGGAAACGTGCGTTTGGGAAGCCAAGTGGGGGGCCCACTCAAGTATGTTTCGCCCCCCCCTGTGCTGAACCTCTAGCTACGCCTCTGCTCTAGGTCCATCTATAGGTGGCTACACTGTAAGACAATATGCCACCTATCAAAGAACCTTGAAACTTGACTAGGGAAATCAGCTAAAACAAAGACAACACTGTAGACCAGGGGTGAACAACCTGCTACCCGGGGGCCATATGCGGCCCTTGATACCATTCTGTGTGGCCCCTAACCATCTGGTAACAGACATGTGTGTCTATGTCTTGTGGCTGCTCACATGTATTTTTCATGTATCCCCCATTACAGGGGCGGACGCAGACAGCAGAGGGTCCCTGTGCAAGGAATATGTCTGGGCCCCCCCACCCCGCCTTTCCCAAACCAAATTCTCTACCTAACCTATGGTGTCCTAACATTACATACAGCAATACAAAACATACAGGGTAAGGCTACTTTCACACATGCAGCACTAAGCTCCAGCCACCTGATTTGGCAGAGAATGCAAGAAATTGGCCGGACACAAACTCAGGCATGCAGCAGTTTGTGTCCCGCTGATTCTCTGCATTTTTGCCAGATTGTGGCCGGATCTCTGCCGTACCCCATTATAGTTAATGGGGCTGGTGGGCATTCTGCATCCAGCAGTGCCGGATCCAGTGAATTCCAGAAGGCTGTTCTCTGCTGGACCAGCCTGCCAGAATCACTAACTCAAATGTGAAAGTAGCCTAATACAGCGCCCCATACCTCGTACATCCATTGACGTCTTCTTAGATGTAGATGTATTGACGTCTTCTTAGATGTAGATGTTCTCTTTCCTCATCTTCTCCATTCAGACTAGATCGCCATGATGATTTCTTTCAGTCATCTCTTCTCTCTGTGGAGTTTCACAAATAGACATCTTAGTTTCCTACTTTTCTATCATTCTCCCACCTTCTTCAACTCCCCATCCGGCCACTTCCCAATACTGTGCCCACTGTGCTCCCCAAAACTATACTGCAGAAACAGTCCCCCTGCAAATAGTACCACCTTCAGTAATTATTGGCACACAGTGCCCTAAAAAATAACTGCACCCAGGAAATAGTGTCCCTGACACTAAATTATAACCGAAATGTTCCCCAAAAATAACTGTGCTAAGCTGATACTGTGCCCCCCACCATAATAATGCTCCCCAAAGTCCCACCAATAGAAATAATTAGTGCCCCCGGCCAGCCAATGTCCCCGTAGTGCCCTCATAATGTGTGCCAATGCCCCCTACTATGTGCCCAAAAAGTCCTCTTAGTGCCCCTATACAATGACCCCAATACTGCTCCTCTCCCCCCCTTCTCCATAGTGCCCCCATGTCTGCCAGTATATAAGATAGGGCCCCCATAGTGCTCCTCCCCCTCCATAGTGTCCTCATGTGTGCCAGTGTATAAGATAGGACTCTCAGTGGATGCCCTCATAGTGCTCCTCTCTCCTCCTTCTCTATAGTACCCCCATGTGTGTCAGTATACAAGATAAGGCCCCCATAGTGCTCACCCCCATCCATAGTGCCCCCCATGTGTGCCAGTATATATGATAGGGCCCCCATAGTGCTCCTCCTCCATAGTGCCCCCCATGTGAGCCAGTATATATGATAGGGCCCCCCATAGTGCTCCTCCTTCTCCTTAGTGCCAGTATATATATATTTATAGGGCCCCCCATAGTGGTCCTCCTCCAGAGTGCCCCCCATAGTGTTCCTCCTCCTCCATAGTGCCATTATATATATATATATATAGGGCCCCCCATAGTGCTCCTCCTAGATAGTGCCCCTTCATAGTGCCCCCATTGTGCTCCTCCTCCACTGTGCCCTCCATAGTGCCCCCATTGTGCTCCTCCTCCATAGTGCCCTCATAGTGCTCCTCTTCCATAGTGCCCCCATTATGCTCCTCCTCCATAGTGGCCCCCATAGTGCTCCTCCTCCATAGGGGCCCCCATAGTGCTCATCCTCCATAGTGCCCCCATGTGCTCCTCCTCCATAGTGCCCCCATTGTGCTCCTCCTCCATAGTGCCCTCCATAGTGCTCCTCCTCCATAGTGACCCCATAGTGCTCCTCCACCATAGTGGCCCCCATAGTGCTCCTCCCCCATAGTGCCCCCACTGTGTGCCAGCTTAAATAAAAAAAATAAACACTTATACTTACCTCCTTGCCTCTTTCAGAGACGCGATGCAGGCCTCTTCCGGCCTGTGTCCCGCGCTGTACGACTCAGGCCTCTCCCTCCCTTGCCCCGCATTATCTATCTGTATCGCCGTCCTTAGGATGAATATAGAGATGAGCGCTTCCAAAATGGAAGCGCTCATCTCTCCCTGCCGCAGGTAAGAAAGGGACCCCCTCCAGCCCTGGGCCCCTGTGCAGCCGAACCGCCGAATATGACACATAATGCTGTGCAGCCAGCTAATCAGCCATTCTCTGTGATGTCACAGCCCTATAAAACCCTCATCCCGTGCTGTCTCCGCCATTTCACTGTGAGCTGAGCACAGAGAGATGTGACAAGTGCTCATACACTAGGGATAGTGTTACATAAAGCTATTAATAGAAGAAATTTTGATAGAGAGATTGCAGGGACAGTGCAGGGAGATCATAGGGAGAGAGACTGTAGGGATGGCATAGAGAGATAGCAGGGACAGTGCAGGTTGAGTTTAATCACCGTGTGTATTTTACTGCTGTGCGCCTCTGCCTGACCTTTCTGTAACGGAATCATACTGACATAAAGCTGTCAGTATGATTCAGTTACAGAAGGGTCAGACAGAGGCGCACAACAGTATCAATCATGATAATACCCTGCGCTTCTGTAGTCCAGACTGCATGATCCCTCTCTCACACGGAGCGTGATTCCCGCAAGGGATACGCTCGTGTGAAAGAGCCCTTAGACGAGTTCAGATGTATCACATGCCACACCCAAAATCCACAACCGTTAACAATACAATAGATATTTGCAGCATATTTCACCTTCTGCATTGCAATAGAATCTGTGAAATTCTGCAACGTAGTGAACATTCTGCAGATTTAAAAATAATAAGGATAACTTCAACTATATGTGGATAGAGTTTTGAAAACTCCATTCACGTGTACCATATTATACTGTAAACTGTCTTGCATTTTCATAATAGGTCCGCAAATGGACAGATGCCACAAGTGTTTTTTTTCTGCAATTACAACACAGATTACAATTTTCTACCATGTATAACAAAGAAGCACTGCCTGTATGCATACAAGGCAATACTGGATGGACTGCCCCAAAATTAATCAAATGCATGCATTATGTTCTCACTCCTATTTGAGTAAGGCCGCTTTCAGACGAGCGAGTGTCACGCTCCGGACTTGCAGTGCAGCACCCATCCTGAACTTCCCGCACTGCCGGGGTTGAATAGCATTAGATTTATGATGCTATGTAACCCTTACAGTTATGGAATTTATTGGATAACACTGACATAATACTGTCTGTGTTATCCAATACATTCCAGAACTGTAAGGGTTACATACAGTGGCGTACATATAGATGTAAGGACCCCATAGCGAAGATCAGACCAGGCCCCCCACACAGGACAGAAGGGTTTCTGCCTAAACCCTTTTCAGTGACCTTTGGGACATTTTTCCACTGCCTCATTTGCTAATAGTTCTTCCTTTAGAGGGTAGAGTCCTGACCAAGTTTTCACCTCCAGTAGAAGAGGAGATGATCCCAACTAAGACTGGGCCCCCTCTTGTCCTGGGCCCCATAGCAGTTGCATGGTCTGCTGCTATGGTAGTTACGCCCCTGGTTACATAGCATCATAACTCAATATAATGCTCTGCGATCCTATCAGTGCTATATAGGTCAGAATGGGTGCTGCGCTGCAAATCCGCAGCATGACACCTGCTCGTCTGAAAGGGGCCTTAGAGAGAGTTGGTAGATATGAGCAGCTTGTGATCATCTACAGCCAGAAGGTAGGACTCAAAAAAAGAGAAAACTCCAGAAACCTACTATCCTATACATGCCAGACCTTTAACGACTACATAGCATCATGAATCAATATAATGCTTTGCGACCCCGGCAGTGCTGGAAGGTCAGGACGAGTGCTGCAATGCGAGTCCAGAGAGTGACACTGGCTCGTTTGAAAGAGGCTTAAGAATCACATAAAGTTTCCATACATATTACATAACTAAATGGGTGATGGGTAGGGAGGATGCCTTCTATCCCTGTCATAATTGCTCCTATGATACAGTGCCTTGCGAAAGTATTCGGCCCCCTGGAACGCCCCTTTTCAGTTTTATTATTACAAAAAAAGTTTAAATGATCCAATAAATTTCGTTCCACTTCACAATTGTGACCCACTTGTTGTTGATTCTTCACCAAAAATTTAAAATGTTATATGTTTTTGTTTGAAGCCTGAAATGTGGCAAAAGGTTGAAAAGTTCCAGGGGGGGCGAATACTTTCGCAAGGCACTGTATCTATGCGGTATAGCGTTGCCATGCCTCTGTTCATTGTGGTGAGCTCCTCACCTAATATGTTATAACGATAGATAATCTGCCAATTTTCCTTTCTGTGCTGTTTCTTAAGGGGTCATATCTTTCTCTTTACTAGATGAAATATTGCAATCACAAAGATTTTCTTCCAAGTTGGAAAATCACCAATCATTACAAATACTTGTTCTGTCCACTGTATGAGGTCCAGTTTTAGAAATTAAATCACATTTTAGTCTTGGTCCCAGATGACCAGTATATGTGCCATGTGAATGAGGCTAAATTGAGGAATTGATCACTAAAGGTTTATTTCCTTTAAAAAAAAAAGTTTTTTGGGCCCCAAAAATCTTTGCCAGAAGCCCCACATTCAAAATTTCATTTATAACACTGGTAACTTTTTATGTGGCAGAGGGGTCTTTTGGGCCTACATCAGCACCCTGGCCTAGTTGGGACTTCTTCCTTTGCACCCTATCTGCCTGAAGACAATATAGTATAAATTCAATGAATACTTCGCCAACTGAATGAAATTAATTACATTGTTACTGACATTAGAAAATAAGGTGTTTTTTTTTTACCATCTACAGCCTTGCTGATTCCTCCAAGTGTGGGCCTCCAAGTCAGTGGACTTAACCTGGTAGCCAACATTAAAGACTATGGACCATATTTCCAGTTTTATATATTTTATTGGCAAAAAGGGAAAAAGGATGATGTGAGTATACAGTACATGGGCTATGCTGAAGCACACAGGACTAGAAAGTTATGGCCACACATGACAAGTCCACTGCAGATGTTCCGCAGCGTATCTGCCTGAAATCAGCAGCTGCAAAATCTGCGCTAAATCGTGTGGATTTTGCAGCAGATTTTGGTGTCTAAATACATTACAAAGGGTGAAATCCACATCAGAAATCTGCAACTTAGATTGATATGCTGCACAATACAAACTGCACTGCACTTCAGTTTATGTACGGATTTAATTGTGTATAACACGTTTTAAAATTACATTTACTTTACTGCTACTGTAAATTCCGCTGATTGTCCACACACAATTCTGCTACAGCAAATCCATGCAGATTACCCAAGTGTATTCACATGTGAACGTGCCCTTAGACACCACCTCACAATTTGTGAATATTTGTCAACATATACTGTAAGAAGCCATACAATATTTCCTTTGCAATTAGCAGCACATCACCATGTTCACTTCGAAGCAGAAATTTTAGATAGTTGGGGCGGATTGGGGACTTAGAGTGGCCTTGGAAAAAAAAAAAAAGTTCCCACAGAACCAAATACCATAGAGCGGCACAAAATACCTCTCCAGAAGCTGTCCCTCTGTGGTGGCCATCAATAGCTGCCATGTTCTATCCTCCTCCAATTGTCTCTAATATGGATATGGAGCAGGGTGCTTGGGAGGTGAGATGTGGGCCACAACACCAGACCAGTCCTACCTTCAGCATGCCGCCTGGACTTCCTCTAATATTGACCTCTATTGTTTCCCTAGTAGTATGTACCTGACCCTGTATGGTCTATGGCCCTTGTATATAGTTAGTCTACCTAAAGGTTCAGACACTTTGTAGGTATATTGCTTCACTTGCCTTGCACTGAAGTAGAGATTGCCCCTTAAACATAATCTGTCACCAGAATCAGCCCTATCAACCCAGCCATTATGCCCAGTAGCGCTGACCCTGCTGATAAAAATCCGACTTTTCTTTACCTGATGTGTTGCTACGTTTCTGAGAAATAAGGGCTTTAAAAAAGTATGCAAATGAGGGCTTCAGTGCACTGATGGCAGGGCCCTAGCCCCTCAGTGCACCTTAGCTCTTCCGTTCTGATTTCCTGGACACTCCTCCCCATCTGGCTGCCTGGCCTTGTCAATCAAATGGAGGGAGGAGTGTCCAGAGATTCAAAGGGGGAGGAGCTAAGGTGCACTGAGTGGCTAGAGCCTGTCCTCAGTTCACCTAAGCCCTCATTTGCATATTTTTAGACATTTATTTCTCCTAAATACAGCAACAGATGGTGGGGTGAAAGGTATGGTTTTATTCAATAAGGTCAGCCCTACCAGCCATTAAGGCTGGTTTAATAGGATTGATCCTGCTGACAGATGCTCCCTATGACTGCCCATATGTTTTTGCAGTGACCATTACGTTCTTTATTCTGCAGTGCTGTAAAACAGTTATACAGTTGTAGCATAGAGCTGCATTTACAAAATTGGTGGTTGTGATTAGGGATGAGCAAATTGATTTCGGATGAAACATCCGAAGTCGATTCACATAAAACTTTGTTTCAATACTATATTGAGCATGTATTGGCTCAAATGAGCCAAAATTATTACTTCGCAAAGTCTTGCGAGACTTCATATAATAACTTCATAAATTCATTTCTACTGTAAAAATCAACGTCACAAACTTGTGTTCGGTTCCAAGGTACCACTTAGAACCAAACCCGAGTTTGGAAAATGTGTTTTTTGCAGGAGCTCCGTACAGTATTCTAACGAAGTTTTATGCGAATCGAGTTTTCATCCGAGGTCGATTTTCCCATTCCTAGTTGTGATTGCAACAGGCGACCTGTTTCTGAACAGACAGAGAACACTGTCCAGTACCTGATGTAAAGATGACAATTCCCCGAATGCCGATTATAAGAGAAAGGCCTGATACAGACATTGGGCCACAAAGGATGCTGAGAGATCTCAGCCTTAAAGGCTATGGACACTTTCAGGGCAATTTTTTTTTTATGATTGCATCACTTCTCAGGCCCTTTAGATGATGGCTCATGTGAAGCCTTGTCTCTGATCTCCAAACCTCATAAACACTCATTTAAGCCACATGCTTATCAATTTGATAAGAGTTTAGATATAATGAGTGTTTGTGACGTCAAGAGATCATAGATAAGGCTTCACAGGAGCTATCAGCAGATGGGACTGAGAAGTGATATCATGAAAACAGACTGAATTTTAACCCCCATATCTCGAAAACAGCTGAAAATTTTTTAATAAACACCAATTGAAAAAAATGATTCTTAGTCCAAAATGAGCAAAATGCACTCATAAAAAAGAAGGTGTCCATAGCCCAGAAGGTGTCCATAGCCTTTAAATCATGAAAATTGTGAATATAGCTCTGTTCTATAATAAAGGTAAACAGGGGCGTTGCTAGGCTAAAACATTCGGGGCCTGGGCCCCTGATGTTTTCCCCCAGGCCCCGAATGTCCTGCCTGTGAGACAGATACAATTGTATTGCCGTCCTCAGGACGGCAGTACAATTGAATCTAACACACTGCAAGATAAATAGGACTTGTGATTACATCACAGGTCATGTGATCAGTGCAGTCCAATCCTGCACTGGTCACATGACTGTGACATCATCGCAGGTCCTTTTCAACCCCTGTCTTCTAAACTGAAGAGGAGAATTGTGGAGAGGAAGCTGCAGTGAGCTCTGTTACATCAGAAGAGGTAAGTGAAGGGAGAAGCAGAGGGATGCTGGGAGTTGTGGTTATTTAACTGGGACTGTATGTTAGAGCAGAAGGGAGGGATGTTATCATGGGACTGTGTGTTGGAGGTGACTTGGGCAGGGTTCTGTTATTTACATGGGACTGTGGAGTGATGTTATTTACATGGGACTGCATGTTGGAGGTGGCTGAGGGCAGGTTTATGTTATTTACATGGGACTGTAGGGTGGAGTGATGTTATTTACATGGGACTGCATGTTAGAGGTGGCTGTGAGAAGGACGTGATGTTATTTACATGGGACTGTATGTTGATGATGGCTATGGGTGGGAATGATGTTATTTACATGGGACTGTATTTGGATGGGGCTGTAGATAGAGAGGGATGTTATTTACATGGAACTGTATATTGGAGGGGGCTGGAGAGATGGTGTGATTTTATTTACACAGGACTGTACTGCGGAGGGAGGGAAATAGCTTTATTTACATGGGACTGTATGGTGGAGGGGCTGAGGCATTATAATTTCTGAGGACACTAAAGGGAGGTATATAACTACAGCAGGCACTTCAGGGAGAGCATTATAACAGTAGGGGGAGCGATATAAATACTGGGGGCACTGTAGGGGTATTATAAATCCAGGGAACATTAGGCGTTCTTATTACTATTGGGGGCTTTATAGGAGAGACTTAGAGATCTGCCTTATTTCTACTAAGAGCACTATGGGGGCATTATTACTACTGAGGGGTCTGTACAGAGCTTTATTACCACTGGGGGAACAATAGGGAGCCTTATTACTACTGGGGGCTCTGTGAGGGCATTATTAATAATGGAGGACTCTTCTACTAATGGGGACAATCTTGGGGAGCATTATCAGTGCTGGGGTCACTGTAAGGTGCAATGTTACTAATGAGGGAATTACTACTGGTAGGACTATTATTATGGCGGGCACTATTATTTCTCCAGGATAGTATTTGGAGGTTTTGGGGGGCACAGCAAGCAACAGGATAAGACTATGGGGACTTCAGGTTGGGGGATGATGATCATTGGGGCTTGGGCCCAGGATCTTTTGAGACCCTAGCAACGCCCCTGCAGGTAATATAGATCAATTCTATATGTAATGCTCTGTTCACACTAGTGTTATAGCTTCTGTTCCTAACAGAGCCATGGCAGCTTTGGCAAATCAATAACTGAATGGATCCCTAAGAATCTTGATAAGTCCTAATTACTTATAATGAGTTATATGACAAGAACAGCACTGGTGACAATGCTATCCTTGCTGCCATAAAGCAACAGAAACCTGATGGAATTGAGGACAACTCTGATGTGTACAGAGCCTAAACTGTAAAATGATGAAACACTGCTTCATTTTTCTTCTAATATACTTTCGGCTTGCAAACAAAGATTCCAGTTTTTCCAAGTGCCTCCACAGCAGCACAGTACTAACAGGAGGGTTACCCCCACCTCCCTAGAGAAGCGTGGATGATCATCATGCAGGTACCTGTGTACCTACTGTGCCTGTTTTCTTTCTATGATGTGCCCAGTCTTGTCTCCCCTGAGGTGTTCCAGGAGGACTGTAGCATTTCCCGTTCTATAGCTTAAGCCCTCCAGTGGAGGCAGCCCTGGGCTGTGTCAAGCGTGGCATCGCGAGAAGACGGGCGAGTCATCTGATCCGTGTGCAGGCGAGATTCCTGGTGGGCAAGAGATCTCCGGAGAGTCACTTCCGGTGCGCCACTTCCCCTAGACAACAAGCAGAGATAAATACCAGGAGAAATGAGGGGGGGGGGGGAGTGGAATACCTGGTAGGCATTTGGCATAGCGCAAGGGTACCTCATGCAGCAGAGTGATATCAGGACCTAGTGATTCTCCAGACCCCGCCAGAGCCCTCAGCCCGGTTAGCCTTCTCAGGAGAAATTTTGCTTTATACAAATAGTTTTTTTGATATTTCTTCAGGCCAGGGAGTCTCAAAAAACAAGTGATGGCTCCCAATGCACAAAGAAATCTCCAGATCTTTAAACAAAAATATAATTATGGGACGAATGTCCAAAGGTGGATGCTCCTATGGCAAGGAAAACAAAAAAATCTGTCCTCCGTTTTGAAGATGTAGGTCTTCTCAAAGACCCAATGGATAAAAAGAGCGATGCCCTGTTAAAGAGATCCTGGGAGGTATCAACGGCTATTTTTAGACCTAGTGTAGCTGCCACATACGAAGCTAGATCTATGTCTATTTGGGTCAGCCAAATGGAAGAGCATCTAGTTGCTGGAACGCCAAGGAAGGAAATAATTGCGTTACTGCCTATGTTAAAACAAGCAGCAAATTTCCTAGCTGATGATTTGTCAGATACATTAAAGCTAGCAGCCAGATCAGTGGCTTTTCAAATGCCACTAGGAGAGAGGTTTGGTTGAGATCCTGGTGTGAGATGCAGCATCCAAAAATAAATTACAGTATGTGGCATAGCCTGTTAAGGTGACAGACAGGGTCGGATTGGCCATAGACTCTACAGGGAAATTTCCCTATGGGCCAATGCCTAGGAGGGCCACCCAAGCCAGGTACATAATGATCTGATTCTCTACTACTCACCTGGCCAGCAGCCGCAGGTGTCCTCCTGAATTCAACTGTATCTACTGTATGTCCTCAGGATAGTGATACGGGTGAATACTGTGCAGCATGTGGCAGCATTTTGTGCTGCACTGTGGTATTTGCTTCGGCTGGGGGTATATTGCTCTGCACAATAGTATTGCTGGCCCTATCTAATTATGTTGCCCCGCCTTATGTCAGTTTGGATCTACCTACAACATGGGGCCACTTTTATTTCTCAATCTGCCCCTGGTGACAGACTATTTGGCTCGGTTTTTGATAATATCCCTGAGAAGGATTTCCCTCAAAGTTTTTCCATCAAAGACAGAATTTTTGTTCACAAAAAAGGGAACAAAATATACAGTATACAGTACAAGATATTCAAAATAGAAACTGTGAAATGGACAGTGAATCTTGTGGGAAGAAATTTCTACATGGCAACTCTCGATCTAACTGATTCTTACCATATACCAAAATTCCTCATTCCTTACCTAGAAGATTTCCTCATAGCGGCAGATTCAGAGATGAAATTGGAACAGCATTTAATGATTGTACAACGGGATCTCAAAAACTTAGGTAATAAACTTAGAAAAGTCTTAAAACCAAACAGAAGAAAGGTATTTGTAGGAATTTTATTAGACTCTCAGGAAATCAAGTGCTTTCTACTGGAAGAAAAACAAGAAAAATAATACAGAAAGTATCTTCCCTTCACAAAGCCAAAAAGGTATCTATCCAACACCTAATGATGATTCTGGGACTCGTGTCTTCTGCAATCCCAGCAGTGATGTGGGCACAAGCACACTCCAGACCCTTACTGGCCTTTATGTTAAAGAACTGGAACAAAAACCTATTCTCATTAGAGGAAAAAAGTACAAATTACCCATCAGTTGAAAACTTGCTTAATGTGGTGGCTATACAGGAAAAACCTGACCAAAGGAGTCTGTTGGAGTCAAAACAAAAACAAAGTTGTAACAACGGATGCCAGCAAAACAGGTTGGAGAGAACATTCCACTCTATTGGTGGTACAAGGTCAATGGAATTATGGAATGGAGTTAAGCATCCTCCAATGTAAGGGAAATATCGGCAGTATGGGAAGCCCTAAATGCCCTTCTACCAAAAGTACAGAGGCATAAAAATACTCTCAGACAACGTCACTACAGTTATCTACTTAAACAAGGAGGTACAAGGAGCATAGCTTTGGCAAAAATATCAGCAAAGATCTTCATTTGGGCGAAAAAAAAAAATCTCACTTCTAAATTAGCAATTCGTATAAAAGGAGAGAACAACCGAATGGCGGACTTTTTAAGCAGAGACATCTTAATAGAAAGAGAATGGTACTTGATCTACCAAGTCTTCTGTTAGAGAAATGGACAGTACCAATCCTGGACTTATTTGCAACTCACCAGAACAGGCAAACAGAAACATTTTGCTCCCTGTCTTACAAAGGGGACTTATTACTAAGGGACTACTGGATCTTCTTCACCATGACCTGGTCTTCCACCCCAAGATGTCACAGCTACGTCTGGCGGCATGGAATTTGAACGGAAATTACTAAAGCATAAAGGTTCTATCAGATGCGGTAATTTCCACTATTTTACATAGCCATGAACCCATTACCTTAAAAATAAATCATAGGACCTGGAAAGCTTTTTTTACATTTTATAAACATAGAATGGACAATACTGTAGCCTTAAATTTATCGGGCATTCTAGATTTCCTTCAATCAGCTCTAAACAAAGGGTTAAAAGTCAGTACCATTAAAGTCCAGATTGCGGCTTGAAGTACCTTTCTGGAAACTAAGCTAGCAGATATAGAGCTTATTAAGAGATTCATTAAGTGGGCGAGGAGGAGTCAGCCTATAGTTAGATCTACTGTTCCCCCATGGGACCTAAACTTTGTTGTTTCAGCTTTAAAGCGTCTCTGTCACCAATATTTAGCCTATTAAACAGGATTACATTTGCAATGTGCAAATGTCACCTGAGGCTAAATATGTAAGTGATTTTATTCCTAATGGCCCCGTTTTTGTGTATTTTCTACTTTTATAATATGTTAATTAGCCTCCTAGGAGCAGGGGGGGCAGTACCTCTGCACCTAGAGGCTCCGTTTCCCCACCTTGTAAAATGCCTTTGTCTTGATTGACAGGGCCAGGCAGCTCACTCCATCTGCTGCCGGCCCTGTCTATGATCCAAATCCCACGCCTGCGCCGTGTGTACTTCATTCTGCGCAGGTGCAGTGAGTGTAGAAGGCTGCCAGGCTCCCGGCTTCCTCACTGTGCCTGCGCCGACTACGTCACAGTACACCCAGAAGAGAAGGCAGCGCAGGCGTAATGAGGAAGCCGGGAGCCTGGCAGTGCTACACTCACTGCGCCTGCACCGAATGAAGTACGCACGGCGCAGGCGCGGGATTTGGATCGTAGACAGGGCCGGCAGCAGATGGAGCGAGCTGCCTGGCCCTGTCAATCAAGACAAAGTAGGCGTTTTACAAGGTGGGGAAACGGAGCCTCTAGGTGCAGGGGTACCGCACCCCCTGCTCCTAGGAGGCTAATTAACATATTATAAAAGTAGAAAATACACAAAAACGGGGCCATTAGGAATAAAATCACTTACATATTTAGCCTCAGGTGACATTTGCACGTTGGAAATGTCATCCTGTTTAATAGGCTAAATATTGGTGACAGAAACCCTTTAACAGATCCTCTTTTGAGCCTTTATCTGATATACCATTAAAAAAGACGGTATTCCTAATTATAATAACATCTGCTAGCAAAATAGGTGAAATCCAAGCTTTCACCTGTAAGGCTCCTTACCTAACTATAAAACAGATAGAATCATTCTTAAACACCTCCCTCTTTTTTAGGTGGTCTCAAAATTTTATTGCCTACAGGAAGTGTCTTTACCATCGTTTTGTTCTCCATCTGGTTTTAAAGAGGAAGTTCGGTACCATAACCTGGATATGTGAGTTGTGTACTACAGTCATGGCCAAAATTTTTGAGAATGACACAAATATTATATTTTCACATGATCTGCTGCCCTCTGGTTTTTATGTGTGTTTGTCAGATGTTTTTATCACATACAGAAATATAATTGCAATCATATTATGAGTAACAAAAGCTTATATTGACAGTTAGAATGAGTTAATGCAGCAAGTCAATATTTGCAGAGTTGACCCTTCTTCTTCAGGACCTCTGCAATTCTCCCTGGCATGCTCTCAATCAACTTCTGGACCAAATCCTGACTGATAGCAGTCCATTCTTGCACAATCAATGCTTGCATTTTGTCAGAATTTGTAGGTTTTTGTTTGTCCACCCGTCTCTTGATGATTGACCACAAGTTCTCAATGGGATTAAGATCTGGGGAGTTTCCAGGACATGGACCCAAAATCTCTATGTTTTGTTCCCTGAGCCATTTAGTTATCACCTTTGCTTTATGGCAAGGTGCTCCATCATGCTGGAAAAGGCATTGTTGATCGCCAAACTGCTCTTGCACGGTTGGGAGAAGTTGCTCTCGGAGGACATTCTGGTACCATTCTTTATTCATGGCTGTGTTTTTAGGCAAGACTGTGAGAGAGCCGATTCCCTTGGATGAGAAGCAACCCCACACATGAATGGTTTCAGGATGCTTTACAGTTGGCATGAGACAAGACTGGTGGTAGCGCTCACCTCGTCTTCTCCGAATAAGCTGTTTTCCAGATGTCTCAAACAATCGAAAAGGGGATTCATCAGAGAAAATGACTTTACCCCAGTCCTCAGCAGTCCACTCCCTGTACCTTTTGCAGAATATCAGTCTGTCCCTAATGTTTTTTCTGGAGAGAAGTGGCTTCTTTGCTGCCCTCCTTGAGACCAGGCCTTGCTCCAAGAGTCTCCGCCTCACAGTGCGTGCAGATGCACTCACACCTGCCTGCTGCCATTCCTGAGCAAGCTCTGCACTGCTGGTAGCCCGACCCCACAGCTGAAACACTTTTAAGAGACGGTCCTGGCGCTTGCTGGTCTTTTTTGGGCACCCTGGAGCCTTTTTGGCAACAATGGAACCTCTCTCCTTGAAGTTCTTGATGATGCGATAGATTGTTGACTGAGGTGCAATCTTTCTAGCTGCGATACTCTTCCCTGTTAGGCCTTTTTTGTGCAGTGCAACGATGACTACACGTGTTTCTTTAGAGATAACCATGGTTAACAGATGAGAAACAATGATGCCAAGCGCCAGCCTCCTTTTAAAGTGTCCAGTGGTGTCATTCTTACTTAATCATGACAGATTGATCTCCAGCCCTGTCCTCATCAACACCCATACCTGTGTTAATGGAGCAATCACTGAAACGATGTTAGCTGGTCCTTTTAAGGCAGGGCTGCAATGATGTTGAAATGTGTTTTGGGGGATAAAGTTCATTTTCTAGGCAAATATTGACTTTGCAAGTAATTGCTGTTAAGCTGATCACTCTTTATAACATTCTGGAGTATATGCAAATTGCCATTATAAAAACTGAAGCAGTAGACTTTGTAAAAATTAATATTTGTATCATTCTCAAAACTTTTGGCCATGACTGTAGCCTATGTAGAAGCAACCATAACATTCAAGAAGACAGCTCGGCTCTTTGTCCAGTTTGCAGGGGCTAATAAGGGACAAGCAGCGAGCAAAGATTCTATTGCAAGTCCTCTGTTACAACTAAAAAATGTCGATCCTCCTGAGGGTTCTGAAGGCCCACTCAACATGCTTCATATCAGCCTCCTGGGCCGAATCTGCGTCGGTCTCTCTGGAAAGGATCTGCCAAGTGGCCACCTGGTCATCCCCATCTAACTTTTTTAGGCTTTATCAGTTATATGTCATGAACAATCAAGACTTATCTTTTGCTTTTATCTGCAGTAGTCTCCAATAATCCTCCTGTCAGTACAGTGCCGCTGTGGAGGCACTTGGAAAAGATGACACGGCAATTGGATTTTACTCTAGCCTCCACAGAGGCATGGTTTTTGTTCCCATCCTGAAATAAATAATTATCATCTTTCTCCTTTATCAGACCATATACTTTTTAATATGCTTATGATTATTTGCTTTGTTTTATAATTGAGACTTTGAGGTTTGCTATGATACTGCAAACATTATTCTTCTGATGGCTCTAATGAAAAACATGTTTGTCTAATGGACTACTTCATTGCTACGTCCAAGGGATTTGCCTTGGATCACAGCACAATTGCAAAGCGTGAACTCGGCTTTAGATGTTTCAGAGAAGTTTTGTTCTCTGCTGACTTTATTGCACACAAACATATTTGGATACCATATCACAAAGTTCTTAATATGGGTAGGCGGCTTTTGCAATGGTGCTAGATTGTTTAATATAGTGTTAAAGTAAGATAGGAGAGAAATGTGAAGAGGTAAAATCCAATACACAATTATTTTTGAATGGCTTATAAATAAAATGTGCAGTATATAGCACCCTCTGCTGGCTAGTTGTAGGCTGCAGTTGTAGAAATAGGTTATACCACAAGCAAAGATAAAATTACTTTTTTGTTCTTATTTTATTATATTCATATGAGAATGCTTTTATAGCATTTTTCTTTAATTAGTTGTGTCATACCAAATGTAACCTACATCTACGACAAACCTAGATATGAATTACGATAGTTGTTGTTAATCTAGAGGAGTTAGTGTTGTCATCAGCATAAGGCTTCATTCACACTACCGTATGTTCATTTCCGTATCTTATCCGCATTTTTGCGGATAAGATGCGGAACCATACAGACCCATTCATTTTTCCATAGGAGAAAAAAAATGTGGAATGCACACCATGTGCATTCCGCATCCGTATATTACGGAAGTTCTCCAGCAAAAAAAAGGAAACATGTCCTATACTTGGCCGCAAAACACGTCCGTAGCCCCATTAAAGTCAATGGGTCCGCAAAATTACGGAACACTACGGAAGACTTTCCGTATGTCTTCCGTTCCGTTTTTATACGGACACTGAATACATACGGTAGTGTGAATGAAGCCTTAGGCTTCATTCACATGTCCTGTTTTTCTTTCCTGATTCAATCCTGATTTTTTCAGGACCCATTGAAATGAATGGATCCAGATCAGGATCAAATCAGGAAAGAAAAACAGGACGTGTGAATGGAGCCTAAGGGTGCAGCCACACAGTCAGGCTTCCTGAAGCAGTTTTTTAAACCAAATCCAGAAGTGAATTAAAAAAATAAGTTGTTTGTGTTCTTTATACTTTCACTCCTTTTATGATTCACTATTGATTTCGGCTTCCAAAACGGCATGCAGAAACCTGACTGTGTGGCTGTACCCTAAAAGTAGCATGTGTTAGATCCTTCATTTCTAGCCACCATTTCCCATTCAATCTGGGACAGTGACGTTAGGGTTTAGATTCTTTACTCCGTCAATGAGCATGAATCAAACTTGGAGACCAGGCCCCCCCTTCATCCGGTACGCTGGATTCCCACCAAAAAAACTCCTGGATGTCGATGGTCCTCTCTAGTGTGATATTACAGGACCTATTCATGTCAGAATTTTATGGGGGTGGCGATTCACTTTACATAACCAAAGCTTGGACATTAGTGTTGAGCGAATCAAAGTCCACAAAGTAGACTTCGATATGAATTTCACAATAAATTTGAATCGCTGTGAAACTGAATTACCTTGTGCTTCGTGGTAGCGAATCAATTTAAGCTGAAATAGTGTAAAAAACCAAAATCATACTTACCTGCTTCATTTGCTCGTGCTGGCCACTGCCATCTTGCTTGAAGATCTTGCATGGGCCATGTGAGATTTCACACCAGATCTTCAAGCAAGATGTTGCGCCGGCCCATTGCGATCAAATGGATCAGGTAAGTATGACTATTTTTTTTTTTCAATTTTACACTCTTTTATTTATATCAGATGCCGCGATCAGTGATGAACGCGGGATCTGAGGGGTACAATGACGGGGAGCAGTGCAATCGCCGCTCCCTGTCATTGCACCCACTACTTACAAAGAAATGCGCTCCGTGACAAAGTAATTCGTCACAAAGCTGATTTTTTTTTTGTAAAATTCGGCGAAGCAGTGGAATCAAACTTTTCATAAACTCGCTCATCTCTATTATTCATCCCAGTTTAATAAGGCTATTTTGCTAGATTTACTAAATAACATGCCATCAAGGACTTTGCATTGCTGTCTCTATCTTTTGGTCTTTTCTGCAGATGAAATGTAAAAAGACGAGCAGTTCTAATACGCCGACCTTTCTGGAAAAAGCCGAGGAAGGCAAAGAGTACTGTGTAGAGGTCATTGCATATGCAAGTCCGATTCATAAGAACAGCAGCAGCAGTGATGCAGTCTGTATCCAGGTTGAAGGTTAGGTTTAAAATCATACTTTATATATAATATAATGATATAAAAACACTCAAAACTTGAAAATTCATTTGTGACCTCCTGTATACAGGCCTCCTGTATTCACAGCTCCTCCACAATGTTTCCTCCAGAGGATGTCTAGTAGGCTGCCATTGTGCTCATTGGTATCTGTGATCTCTAAAACTGGAATAAGCGGTGTATAGTGTAAGTGATGCTGAGTCCGGTTGTAATTTTTATCTTCATACTCGTGTTCCGACACACCTCTGACAAACCAGCAGTAAAATGCATTGAGAGGACTCCTCTTTGAGTCCCTTCCACTATTTCCATGAGCTCAGGAATCCTCTCAATGCATTTTACTGCTGGTTTGGGAGAGCACAGCATTGGAACACAAGTGAGTATGAAGATATAAATTAAATAACTGGACTTAGGATCACTTACACAATACACTACTCTAGTTTAGGGGTGTTTCGGAGCTGACTACAATGGCCACCGGCTTCACCCCAGAAAGCCGGACCTCAGCAGCCACATCCCCAAATTGATAAGCCTCAACCTGGATCCACAAAGCCAAGCCCCGTCACCGGCAGGAAAGAATGGGGGGGGAGGCAGGGGAAGGAGGTAGAAGGGGAACAAGTTTCTCAGGGGAAGGTGAGCTGGGGGCAGAGGGGGTGCTTCTCCCCCTCAGTCAGCCACAGGGAGCCATGTCTGTGGTCTCTAGTGACTGACTGGGGGTGAGAGGAGCCTCAGTCAGTTGCTGCAGCTCACACTCAGACAAGGCAGTAGTGCTGTCTGAGCATGAGCTATTGAAAGGGTGGACATCCCTGTGTCCGTGCAGGCCCTGCGCTGCACGGAGGACAGGGAGCCAGAAAACCGGACTGTCTGTCCTAAAACTGGAAGTCTGGCCACCTTAGAGCTGACAGATTCCCTCAAAGGCACCTAAGTATCATTGTTCCCTGTTTTCCCATGGACAGAGCCTCAGGGATTGAGCTGGAAGCCTCTGCAGGATAGTGGCTAGTGCCAGGGCTGTTAGTTGCATCTAGTGTTGAGCGAAGCAAGCTTCGGAAGCTTCATCCAAAGTACTTCGTACTTCGTAGGCACAAGAGAATAGGCACGAAGATCTCCTACAACATTAGAATGTATGGGCTCCGATGAACCGAAGTTAGTTATTTGTGAAGTCGTACATGAATTTGTTGAGTAACTTCGGTAGTTGATTTTTAAAGTGGAAAACTTGAAACTGTACTGGGCTTTGGATCCGACTAGTACCTTGGAACCGAAAGCACCCTTATAGGTTTAAGTGGCAAATGTCTCAATGACAAAAAAGTAGCGGGATAATTTTCAGGTTTATGCTTTTATTGGATGACAAAATGATGGACCTCATAAATAACTGTGATCCTGCTCTCTGTTCCTGTAGAGGTCAACCAGTCTGGTCTGTTCACTGGACTTCTTTGTGTCTTTGGGGTGGTTCTGGCATTTGTACCAATGGTTTTAGCAATCTGGAAATCTGCCAATATCATACGCTACTTCTGCTGTCCAGCTGAGGATATCCCCGATGTGTTGGTAAGAAAATGTCATAGATGTAACCCTACTGTATCTGTAACAAGAACTATCAAGTGTTTGACTAGCATTCATGGTGCTGGAATTAATTATTAACCCTCTCCCACAGCCAATTTTGTTTGTTTGCTTGTTTTTTTTCTTGTTCCTTTCAACAGCCATAGCTTTTTTTACTTTTCCCGTCATTTAAAGAGGCATTTCCCAGGTCAAAAGAACCATCTTGATGGCACCACCTTCTGGAAATGGCTCTCTAGGAGTCAAAGTCTGACTTTTTAACAAACCTGTTTTGGGGTGCTTGCTCCTCATCCATATGGAATAGTGTGCTGGCTGGCTGAGTATAATGGATTGCACACAGCTTAAGCAGGGTGCTGGCTCTCCTTCAAGAGACCAGCTGTGTGTAGAGACTATTTAGCTGTGCTCCATGGTATGGAGACTTATTGGCAATGCTCCATGGGAAAAAAATAGGCACAAGAGATATCTCCCAGGTACAGAGAACCATCTTGATAGTGTCAACTTCTAGAAGTGGCTCCCAATGAGTCAAAGTCTGACCTTTTTCCCATGGAGCATTGCCAATAATTCTCCATACCATGGAGCACTGCTAAAAATGACCATGTGCTTGGTAATCTGTGAAGAGCTCCAGTGAGCACCACTGCTTCCTCAAACAGCGATTGGTATGGTGCCTGGAGTCAGATGCCTGGTGATCACATCTTGATGACCTATCCTCATATTAGGCCATCAAAGTGAACATCCTGGAGAACTCCTGTTCCCTGCCTTTATGGTCCTACACCCTGAGTCCCCTTCTTCCATCTTCCATTACCCGGCTTCTCTGTTTATGGATAAGTATGGATAAGTATGGATAAGATGCGCCGCTGCAGCCGATGACTTCCGCAGTGACATATCCCCAAGTGGCCTATCACTGCTGAGTCACATGCCATTTGGAGATACAACACTGTGGAAGCCATTCATTGGCTGCAGTGGTGCAGTTGGTCATGTCTATGCACAGCTATAAGTAAATGAGCCTGGTACTGGAAGATGGCAAAATAGGGCCTAAGTTACAGGACCGTAGGAAGCGGGAAAGAGTAAATCTTACATTATATACATTATAGTATCATTAAATAAGTAGATAAAGTGAATCAAAGCTAATTTAAATTGCAAATTATAATGAATGCACTTACCTAACGTTGTATGTTTCTCTACAGAAAGGACCCTACATTGGTGAAAGGATGCTTCAAAACTATTACTCAAGCAAGGATGATAGTGGAGAAACCTACAAGGTTGAACTTCATGAACCTATGCTCAACCAAGAAAATAATTCTGTTACAGTGAAGATACAAACGCCTTGACAATCTTATATGTACATAACGGTGTTCTGAAATCCAGATACTAAGTGGATGAAGCTTCAGTGCTTCAATTTTAAGGTCTTTATTACTACTTATCAATGAAGGAAATAGAAAAAACTCAGCATCATCCCTGCAGCTGGTTGGCCTCTCAGCAGTAGCAGATCAGGGGTCATTGGAACTGATCTGAACAGGGCCAAGTTTTTGGAACTTTTCTGAACTTCAGATCAAGATCTATGGAGACGATGGGCAAACGTGTGCAGGACCTCATGTCTTTATGTTATACAAAGGAGGGATACTTATGTACTGTTGCCATACATTTTTGTTCAGTAGTAGGCAAAATTATACCACAATATGGTACCAAAAAACAGTGGCAATAAAACTGCTATATTGTGTACGTAACGTCATACAGTGAACATATAACAGTCCATAATAGCATTGCTATAGTTTTCAGATAATAATTCTAATCTACGTTCCTAGAGGCCTGGATTTGCTTGTTTTTCCTTATGGAAAGGCTCCATTTTTGAGACAGTAATTGATCATCTAAACATTGCTAGACACCGGGACATTGACTATACTGGGGAGGATGTTTGCCAATGTAAATAGGCAATATAATAAAGCGCTTTGTTAAAGTTTTTTGTTACATGAATGCACATTGCCCAGGGGTGTAACTATTATTCATAGTGTCCTACAGAGAATTACAACAACAGCATAAGTAGCAAAAATTATATCATAAAAGCCACCCTACAGCAAAAAGCCACCATATTGTTATTTCCCCCAAAATAAAGCACGCTATTCTTGCACCTGACTGGGCCCCACAACCTCTTGGCCCCATAGCAAGTGCTATACCTGTGCCCCTGCTTTAGCCCCATCCACAAAAATTTACTCCATTACACGTACATATAGCATACCGTAAAATACATACAGTATAATATCACCATAGCCGGTTATTACCATGATATACTAGACAGGTAAATGACTTAAAGGGGATGTGATGTCGCTCATCTGCACATATTTTTATGTTAAACATATTTTATTTACAATTTTAGTGAGTTTAATTTTTTAAAAATTTTTCCATGACACTATCTGTATTAAAAAATGTATATAACTCTGCAATTTTCATGCTGGCCACTAGGCCTAATAATAGGTCATGATTTCCTGTTCAGTACAGGTAACTTTTCAGTAGCCATTATTATTATCACCACAGGCAGAATTACAATGACAACACCTCTATATAGACAGGATCCAACATTCACAATGTGATATCACAGCTTATCTACTCCACAGGTCACAGAGCATGCCCAGAAAACTCTCCCAGAGAAATCAATGGGGTTCCCTCCTGTCCATTTTGTCTGTGGCCCATGTAGCTGCTCTCAAAAGACAGAACATATTTTAGGCCTATTGGCCAGTGTGAAAATTGCAGGATTCTATACAATTTTTTTCAATATAGATATTGAAATGGAAAAGAAACTCACCACAAATTAAAAAAAAATATATTTAGCATAAAAAATTGATTTAACCAATAGGTAATTTTCTGATGGGACATTTCTGGTGACATCTAGCCACACATTTTTGGTTAAAATAAAAAAGATGTACTATGAATCCTCCTTATGCTAGGTTAAAGTGATTTTCCACAATTTTTATACTGATGACCTATCCCCTGGATAAGTCATCAGTATCTGATTGGTGGGTGTCCAACACCCAGGACCCCTGCCGCTCAGCTGTTTGAGAAGGCGCTGTGGCCTTCTATCTGCTTTTCCTAGGCCGAGTGACGACATGTTCATGTGTCACATAGCCTAGGAGCAGCTCAACCTCATTGAAGTGAATGGGGCTGAGCGTGACACCAAGCAAAACCGCCATACAATGTACACACTGTGCATAGTGAGCTGCAAGAAGTCAACACAGCTCACTGCTGCTGCCTTCTCAAACAGCTGATCAGCGGGGGCCTGGATGTCGAACCCCTACCGATTAGATACAGATGACCTTTAAAAGGGATAAGTCATCAGTATAAAAATCTTGGAAAACCCTTTTAAGGCTACATTCACATGACCATAGTGTTTTATGGATACTGGCCCGTGTGCGTTCTACCATAGAAAATGCATATTTTTGTCTGCATGGAATTAAACAGTATAAAATAGAATAAAAAAATAAAGATACTAGAAAAAAACCATAAAAACACTAGCGATACTAAAAAAATCTGCAATCAGAAAATAAAAACAGATGAGAAAAAAAGGATATGTGTTGTTATCTAGTTTTAACTGGTGGATAAAAATTTTGTTGACTCGTTTCCTTGAACAAGTTGCATTCTAAAGCAATAAATTAGGTCGTATGCAATCTTGTATACTGCAGCTGCTACTCAAAAGATACAAATGCAATCAATAAATAGTGCTAAAAAATAGTTCAAAAAGTAAAAGGCAGCACAGGACTTTGTCATATAGTTCCGTCCTTTAACATCCCTGCAAACCAGTTTGAGTAAGGATTCACTGTAATTCAATAAAGGTTCAGTGTGATTCACATAGTGCAATGTGCAGTAGACCAGTGTGTGCCATGTTCCTAAACATTGTCATAAAATTGATAAAAAAAGACCATTTTACAACACACAATGACTAAGGCAGCAACAGTACTAACTATTACTAGTTTTTGTCATTACTGTAATATTTTTGTACAGCTTTTAAATGATATTCTTGGAAGAATGACTCAGGCTTACACCAGGAAGGTGAGGATGTCAAGGCTGCATAGTGGTAATGTGACACTCACTCGTCAGTTGCAAACAGAACACGGACCTATATTGTTCATATTTGCGTTTTGTGTTTTGAAGTAAAAGGACTGTAGTAACAATATATCAATATATTAAGTAACTTTATTGAATTATTTATATTTTGTATGGAAATGATTATTCTAGGCTGTAAGTTCAGGCTTAGTCTATGGCCACGGGTTTAGGTTTCCTGATGCCGTTTTGGAAGCCAAACCAGGAGTAAATTCAAAAAGGAGGAGAAGCCTATATACTTTTTCTCATTTTATGATCCACTTCTTATTTTGGCTTCAAAAACTACAAAGTTCGGCATTCAAAGTTTGGGTTCGGGTTATCTAGGAATCTCGATATGGATTCCGCTACCTAAGGGATTCTTCGTTAACCCAACCGGAACTTTGGATGCCGAACTTAAAACACATGGAAATCTGACCACATGGCCATGCTTTTATAGCCAAATAAAGATGGAATGTTTTACGTACTGTTGTGTTTTATTCTTATATACTTACATGGGTGGACTACAGTACCCAGAAAGATTATCAAAATTAGGCTTATTCAATTTAGAAAAAAGACGACTGAGGGGAGATCTAATAACTATGTATAAATATATCAGGGGTCACTACAGAGATCTCTCCCATGATCTATTTATCCCCAGGACTGTGACTGTGACGAGGGGACATCCTCTGCGTCTGGAGGAAAGAAGGTTTGTACACAAACATAGAAGAGGATTCTTTACGGTAAGAGCAGTAAGACTATGGAACTCTCTGCCTGAGGAGGTGGTGATGGTAAGTTCACTAAAAGAGTTCAAGAGGGGCCTGGATGTATTTCTGGAGGATAATAATATTACAGGTTATAGTTACTAGAGATGGGTCGTTGATCCAGGGAGTGATTCTGATTGCCTGATTGAAGTCGGGAAGGAATTTTTTTCCCTAAAGTGGGGAAAATTGGCTTCTACCTCACAGGGGTTTTTTGCCTTCCTCTGGATCAACTTGTAGCAAAACAGGCCGAACTGGATGGACAGATGTTTTTTTTCGGCCTTATAAACTATGTTACTATGTTACATGATTCACTTATTCTGTGGTAATCTCTACTTCACAATGAATCTGTCCATGCTCTATAGCTGGCCATACACATTATATTATCGCTGGCTGAACCCATGGCCCAGGGGTGTAGCTAAACGATCATAGGCTTTGATGTAAAAGTTCTGCTTGGGCCCCCCTTTCCCTTAGTGCTTTGTGGCTAGGGGCAGAGGTGCTCCTAGCCTTTCTACTGTCTGAGAGAAAAATGGAAACAGCACCCTCTCCCATGCCAAATTCTCAACCTAAAACCTTTCTTCCAGCCCTACTGTTAAAGACATACTTCAAAAACATAACATACAGCGCTACAAAACATACAGGGTAATACAGTGCTACATACATCCAGTGATGTCTCCTCTGATGTAGACATTCTCTTTCCTCATCTTTCAGCCATGATTATTTCTTTCAGCCATCTCTTGTCTTTGCAGAGTTTGACAAACAGACATCTTATTTTCTTACTTTTCCATCATACTTCCACCTTCTCAACACCCCAAGAAGAAAATGTCCCCTAATAAGTTCCAGTACAAAAAATAGTAGAAAAAAATACTCCCTCATAAGTTATGCTAGTAAAAAAAATCCCCTTATAATGTACACGAGTACAAAAAATACCCCCTTACCTTTCAGATCAGACCTCCTATCAGATTCTGAGATCATACCCCCATTTCAGACCTCAAATTAGACCCCATATCAGATCTTCAGATCAGACACCCTATCAGACCTCAGACCCCTATATCAGACCTAAAATTAAACCCCCATATCAGACCTCAAATAAAACCCCCATATCAGATCTTCAGATCAGACACCATATCAGACCTTAGACCCCTATATCAGACCTCAAATCAGACCGCCATATAAGACCCCTATATCAGACCTAAAATAAAACCCCCATATCAGAGTTCAAATAAGACCCCCATATCAGACCTCAAATAAGATCCCCATATCAGATCTTCATATAAGACCCCTATATCAGATCAGACCCCCATTTCAGGCCTCAAGTAAGACCTCCATATCAGAATCCAAATTAGACCCCCATATCAGACCTCAAATCAGTCTCCTATATTTATTTTTATTTATTTATCATGCACTTATATAGTGCTGCTATATTCTGCAGTGCTTTACAAACATTAGCATCCCACTGTCCCCAATGGGGCTCACAATCTAAGCTCCCTATCAGTATGTCTTTGGAGTGTGGGAGGAAACTAGAGTACCTGGAGGAAACCCACACAAACACAGGGAGAACATACAAACTCCATGCAGATGTTGTCCTTGGTTGGATTCAAACCTAGGACCCCAGTGCTGCAAGGCACCAGTGCTAACACATATGACTTTAAATCAGACTCCTATATCAGATCAGAACCCCATATTAAACTTCAGATGAGACTCCCATCAGACCTTCATGTTAGACCCCCATATCAGGACCTCAAATGAGACCCCATTTAGAACTGCATATCAGACCTCAGATCTGGCTTCCATGTCATGGCATTAGAGCTTCACAGGTTGCCACTGGAATCCTCTTCCACTCCTCCATGATGACATCATGGAGCTGGTGGATGTTAGAGACCTTGCGTTCCTCCACCTTCCCTTTGAAGATGCCCCACAGATGCTCAATAGGGTTTAGGTCTGGAGACATGCTTGGCCAGACCAGTACCAGTGAACATCCTGGAGAACTCCTGTTCCCTGCCTTTATGGTCCTACACCCTGAGTCCCCTTCTTCCATTACCCGGCTTCTCTGTTTATGGATAAGTATGGATAAGTATGGATAAGATGCGCCGCTGCAGCCGATGACTTCCGCAGTGACATATCCCCAAGTGGCCTATCACTGCTGAGTCACAGGCCATTTGGAGATACAACACTGTGGAAGCCATTCATTGGCTGCAGTGGTGCAGTTGGTCATGTCTATGCACAGCTATAAGTAAATGAGCCTGGTACTGGAAGATGGCAAAATAGGGCCTAAGTTACAGGACCGTAGGAAGCGGGAAAGAGTAAATCTTACATTATATACATTATAGTATCATTAAATAAGTAGATAAAGTGAATCAAAGCTAATTTAAATTGCAAATTATAATGAATGCACTTACCTAATGTTGTATGTTTCTCTACAGAAAGGACCCTACATTGGTGAAAGGATGCTTCAAAACTATTACTCAAGCAAGGATGATAGTGGAGAAACCTACAAGGTTGAACTTCATGAACCTATGCTCAACCAAGAAAATAATTCTGTTACAGTGAAGATACAAACGCCTTGACAATCTTATATGTACATAACGGTGTTCTGAAATCCAGATACTAAGTGGATGAAGCTTCAGTGCTTCAATTTTAAGGTCTTTATTACTACTTATCAATGAAGGAAATAGACAAAACTCATCATCATCCCTGCAGCTGGTTGGCCTCTCAGCAGTAGCAGATCAGGGGTCATTGGAACTGATCTGAACAGGGCCAAGTTTTCAGAACTTTTCTGAACTTCAGATCAAGATCTATGGAGACGATGGGCAAACGTGTGCAGGACCTCATGTCTTTATGTTATTCAAAGGAGGGATACTTATGTACTGTTGCCATACATTTTTGTTCAGTAGTAGGCAAAATTATACCACAATATGGTACCAAAAAACAGTGGCAATAAAACTGCTATATTGTGTACGTAACGTCATACAGTGAACATATAACAGTCCATAATAGCATTGCTATAGTTTTCAGATAATAATTCTAATCTACGTTCCTAGAGGCCTGGATTTGCTTGTTTTTCCTTATGGAAAGGCTCCATTTTTGAGACAGTAATTGATCATCTAAACATTGCTAGACACCGGGACTTTGACTATACTGGGGAGGATGTTTGCCAATGTAAATAGGCAATATAATAAAGCGCTTTGTTAAAGTTTTTTGCTACATGAATGCACATTGCCCAGGGGTGTAACTATTATTCATAGTGTCCTACAGAGAATTACAACAACAGCATAAGTAGCAAAAATTATATCATAAAAGCCACCCTACAGCAAAAAGCCACCATATTGTTATTTCCCCCAAAATAAAGCATGCTATTCTTGCACCTGACTGGGCCCCACAACCTCTTGGCCCCATAGCAAGTGCTATACCTGTGCCCCTGCTTTAGCCCCATCCACAAAAATTTACTCCATTACACGTACATATAGCATACCGTAAAATACATACAGTATAATATCACCATAGCCGGTTATTACCATGATATACTAGACAGGTAAATGACTTAAAGGGGATCTGATGTCGCTCATCTGCACATATTTTTATGTTAAACATATTTTAGGATAAGTCATCAGTATAAAAATCTTGGAAAACCCTTTTAAGGCTACATTCACATGACCATAGTGTTTTATGGATACTGGCCCGTGTGCGTTCTACCATAGAAAATGCATATTTTTGTCTGCATGGAATTAAACAGTATAAAATAGAATAAAAAAATAAAGATACTAGAAAAAAACCATAAAAACACTAGCGATACTAAAAAAATCTGCAATCAGAAAATAAAAACAGATGAGAAAAAAAGGATATGTGTTGTTATCTAGTTTTAACTGGTGGATAAAAATTTTGTTGACTCGTTTCCTTGAACAAGTTGCATTCTAAAGCAATAAATTAGGTTGTATGCAATCTTGTATACTGCAGCTGCTACTCAAAAGATACAAATGCAATCAATAAATAGTGCTAAAAAATAGTTCAAAAAGTAAAAGGCAGCACAGGACTTTGTCATATAGTTCCGTCCTTTAACATCCCTGCAAACCAGTTTGAGTAAGGATTCACTGTAATTCAATAAAGGTTCAGTGTGATTCACATAGTGCAATGTGCAGTAGACCAGTGTGTGCCATGTTCCTAAACATTGTCATAAAATTGATAAAAAAAGACCATTTTACAACACACAATGACTAAGGCAGCAACAGTACTAACTATTACTAGTTTTTGTCATTACTGTAATATTTTTGTACAGCTTTTAAATGATATTCTTGGAAGAATGACTCAGGCTTACACCAGGAAGGTGAGGATGTCAAGGCTGCATAGTGGTAATGTGACACTCACTCGTCAGTTGCAAACAGAACACGGACCTATATTGTTCATATTTGCGTTTTGTGTTTTGAAGTAAAAGGACTGTAGTAACAATATATCAATATATTAAGTAACTTTATTGAATTATTTATATTTTGTATGGAAATGATTATTCTAGGCTGTAAGTTCAGGCTTAGTCTATGGCCACGGGTTTAGGTTTCCTGATGCCGTTTTGGAAGCCAAACCAGGAGTAAATTCAAAAAGGAGGAGAAGCCTATATACTTTTTCTCATTTTATGATCCACTTCTTATTTTGGCTTCAAAAACTACAAAGTTCGGCATTCAAAGTTTGGGTTCGGGTTATCTAGGAATCTCGATATGGATTCCGCTACCTAAGGGATTCTTCGTTAACCCAACCGGAACTTTGGATGCCGAACTTAAAACACATGGAAATCTGACCACATGGCCATGCTTTTATAGCCAAATAAAGATGGAATGTTTTACGTACTGTTGTGTTTTATTCTTATATACTTACATGGGTGGACTACAGTACCCAGAAAGATTATCAAAATTAGGCTTATTCAATTTAGAAAAAAGACGACTGAGGGGAGATCTAATAACTATGTATAAATATATCAGGGGTCACTACAGAGATCTCTCCCATGATCTATTTATCCCCAGGACTGTGACTGTGACGAGGGGACATCCTCTGCGTCTGGAGGAAAGAAGGTTTGTACACAAACATAGAAGAGGATTCTTTACGGTAAGAGCAGTAAGACTATGGAACTCTCTGCCTGAGGAGGTGGTGATGGTAAGTTCACTAAAAGAGTTCAAGAGGGGCCTGGATGTATTTCTGGAGGATAATAATATTACAGGTTATAGTTACTAGAGATGGGTCGTTGATCCAGGGAGTGATTCTGATTGCCTGATTGAAGTCGGGAAGGAATTTTTTTTCCCTAAAGTGGGGAAAATTGGCTTCTACCTCACAGGGGTTTTTTGCCTTCCTCTGGATCAACTTGTAGCAAAACAGGCCGAACTGGATGGACAGATGTTTTTTTTCGGCCTTATAAACTATGTTACTATGTTACATGATTCACTTATTCTGTGGTAATCTCTACTTCACAATGAATCTGTCCATGCTCTATAGCTGGCCATACACATTATATTATCGCTGGCTGAACCCATGGCCCAGGGGTGTAGCTAAACGATCATAGGCTTTGATGTAAAAGTTCTGCTTGGGCCCCCCTTTCCCTTAGTGCTTTGTGGCTAGGGGCAGAGGTGCTCCTAGCCTTTCTACTGTCTGAGAGAAAAATGGAAACAGCACCCTCTCCCATGCCAAATTCTCAACCTAAAACCTTTCTTCCAGCCCTACTGTTAAAGACATACTTCAAAAACATAACATACAGCGCTACAAAACATACAGGGTAATACAGTGCTACATACATCCAGTGATGTCTCCTCTGATGTAGACATTCTCTTTCCTCATCTTTCAGCCATGATTATTTCTTTCAGCCATCTCTTGTCTTTGCAGAGTTTGACAAACAGACATCTTATTTTCTTACTTTTCCATCATACTTCCACCTTCTCAACACCCCAAGAAGAAAATGTCCCCTAATAAGTTCCAGTACAAAAAATAGTAGAAAAAAATACTCCCTCATAAGTTATGCTAGTAAAAAAAAATCCCCTTATAATGTACACGAGTACAAAAAATACCCCCTTACCTTTCAGATCAGACCTCCTATCAGATTCTGAGATCATACCCCCATTTCAGACCTCAAATTAGACCCCATATCAGATCTTCAGATCAGACACCCTATCAGACCTCAGACCCCTATATCAGACCTAAAATTAAACCCCCATATCAGACCTCAAATAAAACCCCCATATCAGATCTTCAGATCAGACACCATATCAGACCTTAGACCCCTATATCAGACCTCAAATCAGACCGCCATATAAGACCCCTATATCAGACCTAAAATAAAACCCCCATATCAGAGTTCAAATAAGACCCCCATATCAGACCTCAAATAAGATCCCCATATCAGATCTTCATATAAGACCCCTATATCAGATCAGACCCCCATTTCAGGCCTCAAGTAAGACCTCCATATCAGAATCCAAATTAGACCCCCATATCAGACCTCAAATCAGTCTCCTATATTTATTTTTATTTATTTATCATGCACTTATATAGTGCTGCTATATTCTGCAGTGCTTTACAAACATTAGCATCCCACTGTCCCCAATGGGGCTCACAATCTAAGCTCCCTATCAGTATGTCTTTGGAGTGTGGGAGGAAACTAGAGTACCTGGAGGAAACCCACACAAACACAGGGAGAACATACAAACTCCATGCAGATGTTGTCCTTGGTTGGATTCAAACCTAGGACCCCAGTGCTGCAAGGCACCAGTGCTAACACATATGACTTTAAATCAGACTCCTATATCAGATCAGAACCCCATATTAAACTTCAGATGAGACTCCCATCAGACCTTCATGTTAGACCCCCATATCAGGACCTCAAATGAGACCCCATTTAGAACTGCATATCAGACCTCAGATCTGGCTTCCATGTCATGGCATTAGAGCTTCACAGGTTGCCACTGGAATCCTCTTCCACTCCTCCATGATGACATCATGGAGCTGGTGGATGTTAGAGACCTTGCGTTCCTCCACCTTCCCTTTGAAGATGCCCCACAGATGCTCAATAGGGTTTAGGTCTGGAGACATGCTTGGCCAGACCAGTACCATTACTCTCAGTTTCTTTAGCAAGGCAGTGGTCATCTTGGAGATGTCTTTGGGGTCGTTATCATGTTGGAATACTCTGCTTCAGTATGTCACAGTACATGTTGGCATTCATGGTTCCCTCAATGAACTGTAGCTCCCCACAATCTGTAGCACTCATGTAGCCCCAAACAATGACACTCCCACCACCATGCTTGACTGTAGGCAAAACACACTTGTCTTTGTACTCCTCAGCTAGTTGCCGCCACACATGCTTGACACTATCTGAACCAAATAAGTTTATCTTGGTCTCATCAGACCACAGAACATGGTTGCAGTAATCCATTTCCTTATTCTGCTTGGCTTCACCAAACTGTTTGCGGGCTTTCTTGTGCATCATCTTTAGAAGAGGCTTCCTTCTGGGATGACAGCCATGCAGACCAATTTGATGCAGTGAGCGATGTATGTTCTGAGCACTGACAGGCTGACCCCCCACCCCAGCAATGCTGGCTGAACTCGTACAACCTCTGGATATGACGCTGAGCATGTGCACTCAGCTTCTTTGGTCGACCATGGCGAGGCCTGTTCTGAGTGCAACCTGTATTGTTAAACCGCTGTATGGTCTTGGCCACTATGCTGCAGCTCAGTTTCAAGGTGTTTGGAATCTTCTTATAGCCTTGGTCATCTTTATGTAGAGGAACAGTTCTTTTTTTAAGATCCTCAGAGAGTTCTTTTTCATGAGGAGCCATGCTGAACTTCCAGTGAGCAGTATGAGAGAGTGTGAGAGCAATAACACCAAATTAACACACCTGCTCCCCATTCACACCTGAGACCTTGTAACACTAACGAGTCACATGACACTGGGGAGGGAAAATGGCTAATTGGGCACAATTTTGCCATTTTCATTAGGGGTATACTCACTTTTGTTGCCAGCAGTTTAGACATTAAAGGCTGTGTGTTGAGTTATTTTGAGGGCCCGCCAAATTTACACTGTTACACAAGCTGTACACTGACTACTTTACATTGTATCAAAGTGTCAGATCTTCAGTGCGGTCCCATGAAAAGATATAATAAAATATTTACAAATATGTGAGGGGTGTACTCACTTTTTTGAGATACTGTACATATTAAACCTCAGATGAGACTCCCACCAGACCTTCATGCTAGACCCCCATATCAAGATCTCAGATGAGACCCTCTTTAGATCTGCTTGTCAGACCCCCACATCAGACCTCCGATCAGGCCTCCATGTCCTCCATGATTCGAAACTCACCCATATTCTCCTATTTTTTCAGTGCTGTGCTCCCCCTGATTCTTCCAGTGCTGCTCTATGGTCTTCCTCACAACTGATTTCGTCTTCCTGGCTGCAGCAGTAATGTTCCGTGCACACAGATCACCGTGGAGCCAATTATTGGCCTCAGCAGGACACAGGACATCACCGTTACAGCCAGGAAAACACAAAGAAATATGCTTTAGATTGTACAGCCCCAACCATGAAGTGAATCAGCTTAGTGTATCACTTACGTAAGGAAACCATGAACAGCCATCATATCAATAGTAATTTTCCAAAGCAGAGTTCTCAATGCTGAACCCTCTGTTCTGTGGATCCATCAGTACATTATTATGTGATCGCAATGCCCAGCATCTGAAACCCTAGCGCTGGGACCGTATTTTGGCACATGCAACGAAAGTCAAATGTCAAGAAGGAGCGTTCCTTTTAACCTGGCAATAACCAACAAAGTAAAGCGTGATAATGCAGCATCCGTATAACGCTCCTTACAACTTATCAGCGGCTCTTACAATAATCATTACCTTAACGTTGCAATAAATTAGTCATGGCATAGAGAAAGGAGTGGCAGCAACAGGTTACGTGGAAAACTGAGAAGTCTTCTTTGGAAAATGAGTAATGGCTAATGATATGATGGCCATTCCCGGTTTACCTTGATCTATAAGTAAGCAATGCAGTAGGCTGATTCACTTCATGGTTGGAGCTGCGCATTCACGAAAATTTCTAGAGAAAGAAAAGGAGAATTATGATATTAATTTATTTACGTATTTAATTGAGCACATGATCACAGTCTCGGTATTTAGACACTGCTTGACAAAGATTTTGTATAGTCAAAACGTCCCCATATATTCAAATCAATAAACATGTTAATCAGTGATTGAAGAGTAGTTTCTTCAGTATTTACTATCTGGGGCCCGAAGGCCAGGGTCCAACACTGTGAGGGCCAATACAATATAGAAAGCGGAATCCATGGCTTTGGACATAGTTGTTCTGCTGATCTAGTGATGGTATACAATACTATGCATTTCGATCCATGTACAGTAAGTGTATTTTTTTGCCCCGGGAACATCGAATATCTTCAAAATGTTTACAAATGTATAAAGTATGTTTGGATCATCTTGTCCATTGACTCCCATGGAGAAAAGAGGTAGGTATTCCTTTTGTGATGGTGTTTCAGGCTGTACATGCAGGACCCTTTACACAGGCCAATTAACCAGCCAGTTATTGGGAACGAACCGTTAGTTCCCAGATAATTGCCTTATCGTGAATGGAGGTGAGGGCAGCATTTACATGCAGCAATCATCTCCTCTGTATAATGCAAAGGTAGTAAAACACCTAAAACTAGATAACTATAAAACTATAGAAATTTGGCAATATCATCATATCAACACGCAGAATATAATTATCATTTCAATTATACCTCACAGTGAACCCCATAAAAGATAAACATTAAAAAAGACTGACTGAATTGCAATTTTCGCCCACCTCACCTCCCAAAAAAATAAATAAAAAGTGATCAAAAAGTCAAATGTACCTCAGAATAGTACCAATAAAAACTACCACTCATACAGCTCAGTCAACAAAGAAATAAAAAGTTATGGCTCCAGATACCACCCCTTCACTTTGAGGAGTGCTGCCATTTCCGTACTCAGGAGAAATTGCATAGCAAATTATCAGGTACTTTTTCTCCTTGTAAAAAGGAAATATTGGAGGAGCACGCAACTTACCACTGGAAAAAAATTAATTTTTCTTTTTCAAAATGTCATATATTAACATTTTCCAATGTTAATATCTTGTATGGAATACCTGTGAAGTCAAAACCATTACTACATCCCTAGAAAAATTCTTTGGGAGTGGGGTGTTGTCAGGTACGAGGGCCAACCTGACAAGGGTCAATCTATTTCACGCACTCAATTTCTCACGCCCCTACACACAGGCCTCAGAGTGAACCCAGAGTATATTGTCAGGGCTCCCTCAACAGTATTATACAGAGACATTGTAGGAAACGGACAGAGCAGCTGCCGGGCCTTGTCTAAGAGATATTTTGACTATCCATAGGAATAGGGTGTTGCACAGGAGAAGGGGGTTGTGAAGAAGTTGCTTGGGGGGGATAGATGAGGACCCATTCACACAGTCGCGTGAACGGGCCCTAACACTTACAAAGGGCTAGTTTCTAGCAGTCAGATGATAATATGATTTCCTACTAAGGGGATGTGTATTCCACACATAAGTTTCCAGACTGAGTGGCGACATATAGACAATTTTTGAAAATGGTGGCATGCAGTATACAGAATAACAAAACATATACGTACATCAAATCATACACAGAAAGTAGGCCTCTCTTTATCAGAGGTGTAGTTTCAAAAATAAAAAATAAAAAATCTATTTTTTAAGTTTTCCAATGTACAGGTACATCAGGGGTGTGGCAAGTTCAACATGGAATCCAAAAATAGCTCTCCTTCCCTTCTGAGCCCTGCTGCGTGCCCAAACAGCAGATTACAGCATTATATGGGGTGTTGCTGTACTCTGGAGAAATGTTATAACAATTTTTGGGTGCTTATTCTCCTGTTTACCCTAGTAAAATGAATATAAAAATACTGTATATATTATTGTTAAAGTGTATTATTTGATTTATATGTCCCAATTCTAATAAATTCTATGAAACACTTGTGAGTTCAAAATGCTCACTGCACCCCTCTATTAATTCCTTGAGAGGTGCAGTTTCCAAAATGGGGCCTATAATTTCAAATTCCATTAAACTAACTCTAGTCTTTAGAATCTAGATTATTAAACCAAAATTTCCAAATTGCACACCAATCACTATGCCTGCTCTTAGATCTAAAAAAAAACCTAAACTCCAGTGTTTTAATGCCCCCAAAGGAAATAAAAATACTCCCCTTTAATTCCTAAAGGGTTGACAAACTTCTTATATGTCATTTTGAACACTTTGAGGGGTGCAGTTTTTTTTAAAATGGAATTATTTATGGGGTTCTAATATGTAGACCTCTCAAAGCCACTTGAGAACTGAATTGGTCTCTAAAAAATGGTGAAATTGCTGCCAAACTTTTGATATCTCCAAAAACAAACGTATGTTTAAAATATAATGCCAACATAATGTGGACATGTGGCAAATATTATTCATTAACTATGTTGTCACTGACAAGTTTGTTCACATTTTGCTAAATTTTCATAAAGTTTAGGATTTTTAAAAAAAACTAAATATCTTAACCAAAATTTTCCACTAACATAAAGTCCAAAATGTCATGAAAAAACAAAATCAGATTTGCTTGGATAAGTAAAAGTAATCCACAGTTATTACCACATAAAGTGACACGAGTCGAATTTGAAAAAATGGGGCTGTTTTCTAAAAGTCAAAATAGGCTTTGTCTTTAAGGGGTTAAAATACCTCTTCTTCACATGTCATCTGTTGTCAATAAACACAAAAGCCCAGGAACAAATGTGGTTGCAGTTACTTGTATTTGTGTAGGGTTTTTTTTAAGGAATCTATCATCTTCATTAATTGTAAGTATCAATGTTGGCACTAGAGGGCAGCAGAGGACTGTGCTCCACAGTCCTACAAAATCCCTGCAAACCAGTTTGAATATTGTTAGATTAAAGGTAAGATCTTTAATAATGATCCTCTCCATTTATAAAGTGCTGACATACAGTATTTCTCAGTTAATTACAATTCGGAGGTTTGATGTGTTTTGTTAAGTCATTACATACCAACAAACAGTTCAGATAGGGACCCCTCTAAGGAACTTACACTCAATGAGTAAACAGGTGCGACACAAAAGGTAAAAAGTGCATGGGAATGCGATGATAAAAAAATGTAAAAAAATTACTTTGTCATTAAGGCTCAAAACAGGCCAGTCACTAAGGGTAATCATAGTAGTAAACCCTTAATTTATTTGTAGACTGCATGGACTTTGGGCTTTAGGCCTCATGCACACGAACGTGTGCCGGCCGGCCCATTCACTTCAATGGGTCCGTGATCCGGGAGATACGGATCGGAGGCACGGATCGGAACACCACGGAAGCACTACGGTGTGCTTCCGTGGTGTTTCTGGCCACGCCTCCGCACCACAAAAAAGTAGCGCAAGCACTACTTTTTTGCGGTGCGGACCCTCGGATGTGGATCCCGGACCCCATTCAAGTGAATGGGTCCGCAATCCGCATGCGGTGGCCTCACGGTCAGTGCCCATGCATTGTGGACCGTAGTTTGCGGCCCGCAGCATGGGCACGGCCGGCACACGTTCGTGTGCATGAGGCCTTAGGCTGAGGTTTGGATATGGGACAACATCTTAATGGCTAGGATCAGAGATAACTATGATGCCCGACATTTAA
The DNA here is from genome assembly GCA_900303285.1 of Rhinella marina. NCBI lineage: Eukaryota > Metazoa > Chordata > Amphibia > Anura > Bufonidae > Rhinella > Rhinella marina. The sequence continues at coordinate 190,020 of ONZH01000859.1, forward strand.
CGCCTTAACTGCTACAGTGGCACCTCAGGGTAAAATATACAATTTACCATGCATGAGCACAATGCATTAAGTAAAAGACAAAGAACAAAACAAAAAAAACAAAACAAAACATTTTTCCATACTACTCAAAAAATGTAAGCAACTCAAACGTTATTTTACATATAATATGGAGCTAATAAGAATCTTAAATTGTACATTATACTGCAGAGTGTGTGAAGTAAAAAAAAAGTAAAAAAAACAACAATGGTGGATTTCCCTACTTTTCCATTCCCTTGTTAACCAGTTCAAGGCCAAACTATCCCCCTTCCTGACCAAATGCATTTTCTGTTTTTAGTAAATACGTCTTTAAAAGCCATAACTTTTTACTGTATCTGGTTATGTAAATACATTCTGCATCTTTTTCGGTGATACCTGGGGATTTAATTTTATGTCATTTTTAATTTAGTATTTTTTGTTTTCATCTTTTATACCCAGGAAAATGTAAAGAAAAAAAGTAGGAAAAGTATCAGTTTTTTTTACATTTTTTTGTAGCACTAAGTGTAACTAATATAGATATATTTTAAAATGATGTGCCCTTTCCATAATAGTTGCTTTCATTTAGGGGATTATGGGTTATGGTCATGTGAGACTGATTTGTTTTTGGCTTGAAGAAGACCTTCAGGAGACTTTTAACATTACATTTGTTATTGCTGAATTCTCTTGTAACTGGGGCTGACATATTAGCCCCAGCTACATAGGGATAAAGCTTCTAGAAAGGTTTAAATGGCAGTACAGAGGTTGTACAGAGCTGATCAGGGTCCCATTAGCTTGTGCAGACACCCAGCCCCCAGCCGTCACATGATCACTAGGACTGGAACAGGAAGCGTTATTGCTGTTCCTTGATCTGTATACAATGTGCTCAATCACAGATGGAGAAGGCAGGGGCAGTAAAAAACTGTCCCTGACTTCTCTAAGGCAGTGTTCCCCAACTCCAGTCCTCAGGGCCCCCTGAGAATATCCCGCAGAATGAATAACTGTGGTAATTCCTGATGCACTGACGCTAATTATATCACCTGCTCAATACTAAGGAAAACCTGACCGTTAGGTGGGTGGGGGCCACCTGCATGAGCACAGGGTAAGAAGTAAGCTACAAATCAGGGCCCAACCCAGGGCCCAGGCAGTGGCTAGGGAGCCTTTGTATTTGTAATTAGACCAAGCCCCATTCCTGCATGGGCCCCATAATAGACGTGTGGTCTTCCTCTTTTGGAGTGTAGGTCTGTATCCTGTAGCGTTTTTTGTATTTATTCTAGTTAACTACCTGGGAGACTGTAGGTATCTCTCCTAATAGTATGTAATAAGGATAGCTAAAGGGTCTAAAAGAGGTAAAATGGTATTGTGGCAATGCAGCTTGCAGTGGAAGGATTGATAATAGAAGGTCTAGAACTGGAGAATGAGATTAGGTGAGAAGGTCTGAGAGAAGAGAGAAGGTCTAGAACTCATATGGTCAAGCTTTGGGCTCAACAAGTTATTGTTCTAGTTTAAGGTACAAAGGCTTTGCTGCTGTGGAAGGGAATATTGCAATGACATCCTCCATAGTTTGAGATGGATTGGCCACCCGTATCTCAATTCTGCACCCCTCAGCTTGTGAACTACAGAAGAACTTAACACAAACCTGTCAGGGAGTCTGGGGGTTTGGGAAGGATGGCAGACCCTGAGCTCCCCACAACCCATGTCCCTGCCTATTGCCCCCCTACGCTAGATCGTAGGGCGACAACTGGACGACAAAACCCTGTACTGACTAGGGAGCGGCAAGTTGGAAGGACAGACAGACTAAACAAACACGTAACACAGAAGAGTAGTTAACAGTCCAAGGTTGGCAACGAGAGAGCATAAACAGGCAAAATCACAATCTAAGAGCAAGTCCAAAATACAGGCCGGGGTCAAACACAGGAGAGTAGAAGGTACCAAATCAGCAGGCTGAAGACGAAGTCCTAGATACAAATCCACAGGTCAAACACAGGAATCAAGCACACGGGTAAACGCTGGTGATGAGCCACAAAGGACAATCAAACACTGGCAATGCACTGGAGGGAGAGAGGAGTATTTAAGCAACCAGAGATTCCACCCCTGTGCTCTGAATGGACCAAGCTCAGAAGCCCGATCATCCACACCTGAGAATTAACCCAACATGAACAGGACAAAACATGAGGCTGGGCGTCGACTGCCTAGCAGATGAGTAGAAGTGTGAACAAGGTACAAAGAGACTTAGGCGTCGACTGCCTAGCAGAGTTAGAAGTGTGAATAGGGTTAGTAAGAGACTAGGAGTCGACTGGTTAACATAGCCAAATTCACACTGAGTGTACAAACTCTGACAGTACCACTGTCACGGGACCCCTAACACCTGGAGCAGTTTTCTCAAGAAATGCCCTGTGGAATTGGCGGACCAGTTAAGGAGCATGAACATGTTGGGCTGGCACCCAGGTTCTATCCTCTGGACCAAAGCCCTTCCAATCCACCAAATACTGGACTGACCTTTGTACTTGCCTAGAGTCAAGAATTTTAGACACTTCAAACTCAAGTTCTCCTTGAACCAGACTTGGCGAAGGAGGGTCTTTGCATGGGATGACAGATGGACAGAATTTTTTTAACAAACTTTTATGAAACACATTATGAATTTTGAGAGAATCTGGTAAGGACAACCTATAGACAACCGGATTGATAACCTGTAAAACAGTAAAAGGACCAATGTAGCGCCGAGCTAACTTGAATGACGGAACCTTCAATTTCAAATTTTTTGTGGACAGCCTTATCCCCAGCAAAATATGGAGAAGTGAGTGACCGTCTTTTATTAACAGCCTGGACTAGGGAGTTCTGGGTACCCTGAAGATTCCTTTGAATCTGGGACCAGACTGAGCTCAGTTGTTGGGATGAAAATTCTGCCTGAGGATTGTCAGAAACAAAAGGTGCTGAAAAAAAAAATCGAGGATGAAAACCATAATTACAATGAAAAGGAGTGGTTTTAGTGGAAGAATTGACATGATTATTTATTGCAAACTCAGCTAATGACAAAAATTCTGACCAAAGGTGCTGATTATCAGAAACATACAAACGCAGGTATTTAAGAAGTTCTTGATTTATCCTCTCGGTTTGAGCATTAGTTTTTGGGTGAAACCCGGAGGAAAACAACAAACTAATATCAAGTTTGTTGCAGAATTCTTTCCAGAACCTTGCTACAAATTGGACCCCACGGTCAGACACAATATTATCTGGAATACCGTGGAGACGGACAATATGATCAATAAACAAGGTAGATAGAGTTTTGGCATTGGGTAGTTTTTTTCAACGGGGTGAAGTGACACATTTTAGAAAACCTGTCGACGACCACCCAAACCACTGAGTAACCTTGAGAGACTGGTAGATCGGTTACAAAATCCATTGAGACATGGGTCCAAGGTTTAGATGGAATGGGTAAAGGACACAACTGGCCCTCAGGACGTCTCCTGGGGTTCTTACCTCTAGCACATATGTGAAAAGCTGTAACAAATGCACCCACGTCTCTGGCCCAGTGAGGCCACCAGTACAACCTAGAGAGTAATTCCTTAGTACCCTGGATGTCCTGCGAGAGGTGCACATTGGGTCTCCTCCAACACTTTTAACCCGAGATGTAACGGAACAAAAGGTTTGCCTTCCGGAAGGTCTTTGGGAGCATGATTTTGAGCAGACAAAATTTGAGAGGAAAGGCTGGAGGAGACCGCTGCTATGACTACCCCAGGAGAGAGGATATTTTCAGGTTTAGATTCCAGGAAGTCAGAGATACCAAAGATACGAGATAAAGCGTCAGCCTTTAACCCCTTCAAGACACACCCAGTTTTCACCTTAAGGACCAAGCTACATTTTTCAAATCTGACATGTTTCACTTTATGTGGTAATAACTCTGGAACGCTTTTAATTATCTAAGCGATTCTGAGACTGTTTTCTCATGACATATTGTACTTCATGCTAGTGGTAAATTTGAGTCAATATGTTTCACCTTTCTTTATAAAAAATTCCAAAATTTACAGAAAATTTGGAAAAATTCATAATTTTTGAAATTTGAATGTCTCTGCTTTTAAAGCAGATTGTGATACCTCATAAAATAGTTGTTACTGTACATTTCCCAGATGTCTACTTCATGTTGGCATAATTTTGTAAACATCATTTTATTTTTCAGGAAGTTAGAAGGTTTAGAATTTTAGAAGCAATTATTAAAATTTTTTAAGAAAATTTCCAAAACCCACTTTTCAGAGACCAGTTCAGTTATCAAGTCACTTTGTGATGCTTACATAATAGAAACCACCCATAAATGACCCAATTTTAGAAACTACACCCATCAAGTTAATCAAAACTGATTTTACAAACTTTGTTAACCCTTTAGGTGTTCCACAAGAATGAAAGGAAAATGGTGAATGGAGGTGAAATTTCAAAAATTCACTTTTTTTGCACATTTTCCATTTTAATGTATTGTCCCTGTAACACAGCAAGGGTTAACAGTCAAAGAAAACTCAATATTTATTACCCTGATTCTGCAGTTTACAGAAACACCCCACATGTGGTGGTAAACTGCTGTAGGGGAACATGGCAGGGCGCAGAGGGAAAGGAACGCCATATGGATTTTGGAGGGCAGATGTCGCTGGGATAATTTTAAGTTGCCATGTCAGATTGAACACCCCCTGATGAACCCCTAGAGTAGAAACTCCCAAAAAGTGACCCCATTTTGGAAACTACAAGATGAGGTGACAGTTTTATTTATACTATTTTGGGGTACATATGATTTTTGATTGCTCAGTATTACGCTTTTTGTGAGGCAAGGTAACAAAAAAAAGGCTGTTGTGGCACAGTTTTTATTTTTGTTTTTTACAGAGTTCTCCTGACAGGATAGATCTGTTTTGCTTTTATAGAGCAGGTTGATACAGACGCAACAATATCAAATATGTGTATTTTTTTGTTGTTGTTTCAGTTCTACATAATAAAGCATTTTTCAAAACAAAAATTATGTTTTTGTGTCTTCATTTTCTAAAAGCTACATTTCTTTTATTTTTCTGCCGATCGTCTTGTGTAGGGGCTCATTTTTTGCGGAATGAGTTGATGTTTTTATAGGTAGCATTTTTGGGTACATATGATTTTTTGATCACTCAATATTACACTTTATGTGGTAAAGTGACCAAAAAAATGGTCGTTTAGGCAGAGTTTTTATTTTAGTTTTTTTATGAAATTCACCTTAGGGGTTAGATCATGTGATATTTTTATAGAGCAGGTTTTTACGGACGCGACGATACCTAATATGTACCTGTCGATACCTGTCTTTTTTTAATGTATTTTAGTTTTACACAATAAAAGCATTTAAAAAAATCATGTTTTAGCATCTCTAGGGCAAAAAAATCTTTTTATTATTCACGGGAAGTACCTGTGCTCCTAGAAAACCTTCCTGTCTGTCTTCTAGGAGCGAGAGTTTTCCTGCAAGTCTTTTGGTGCAGGAACTGACCCGGTGGCCCTTGTCTCTGCAGTAAAGGCACAGGTTATTCCTTAGGCGATAGTCCCTCCATTGTTTAGGGGACATCTCTCCAAGTCCCATAGGTTCATCGGTGGAAGTAAACACAGGTTGGGATCGGATGGGGGAAAAAGAAGAAGACACAGACACTTGAGCAGTACTAGATCAGTCTGGACATCTTGACCTAAGGCGTCGGTTGGCCCTGATGGCAAGGGCCATAGCTTCCTCTAGGGTACTGGATTCAGGGTAACCTATCAGGAGATCTTTAAGGCCATCTGTGAGGCCTTCTAAATAGAGGTCTTTTAAAGCTGAGTCATTCCATTTAGACTCAGTGCACCATTGCCAGAACTGGGTACTATAATCCTCTGCAGTCTGTTTTCCTTGTCGGAGAGACATCAACTTAGAGACAGCATACGCAACTCGGTCAGGTTCATCATAGATCTTCCCCATAGCCAAGAAGAAGGCGTCTAGGGATTGCCTTTCCCTGGAATCAGGAGGAAGGGAGAAGGCCTATATCTGCGGATCACCTCAGAGGCGGGAGATGACCACTCCTACCTTCTGAACTTCGGAGCCGGAGGACTGAGGGCAAAGATCGAAGAACAGCTTGCAGCCCTCCCGAAAGGCAAAAAACTGCTTACGATCTCCAGAGAAGAGGTCTGGCAAGGTGGCACAGGGCTCTGAGAGCATTACTGGAGGAGGAGATGGAGCTGCAGCCTGAGCCTGTTCCTGTAGGTGCAAACATTGTGAAAGTCCTTGCACCAGTTCAGTGAGGGTCTGAACCTGGTTGACGAGAGCTGTCATGGGATCCATCGGAGGTCTTAGAGTGGCCGGTCTGATTACAGGTGTGATTTTTTCTTGGCCAGTGTTACTGTCAGGGAGTCTGGGGGTTTGGGAAGGATGGCAGACCCTGAGCTCCCCACAACCCCTGTCCCTGCCTATTGCCCCCCTACGCTAGATCGTAGGGCAACAACTGGACGACAAAACCCTGTACTGACTAGGGAGCGGCAAGTTGGAAGGACAGACAGACAGACTAAACAAACACGTAACACAGAAGAGTAGTTAACAGTCCAAGGTTGGCAACGAGAGAGCATAAACAGGCAAAATCACAATCCAAGAGCAAGTCCAAAATACAGGCCGGGGTCAAACACAGGAGAGTAGAAGGTACCAAATTAGCAGGCTGAAGAGGAAGTCCAAGATACAAATCCACAGGTCAAACACAGGAATCAAGCACACGGGTAAACGCTGGTGATGAGCCACAAAGGACAATCAAACACTGTCAATGCACAGGAGAGAGAGAGGAGTATTTAAGCAACCAGAGATTCCACCCCTGTGCTCTGAATGGACCAAGCTCAGAAGCCCGATCATCCACACCTGAGAATTAACCCAACATGAACAGGACAAAACATGAGGCCGGGCGTCGACTGCCTAGCAGATGAGTAGAAGTGTGAACAGGGTACAAAGAGACTTAGGCGTTGACTGATTAACACAGCCAAATTTACACTGAGTGTACGAACTCTGACAAAACCTTACTGCAAGCCTGTGGTTCTGTTGAGAGAGTCTTTATAGAGAGTCTTTATAGAGAAGGAATACTATAATCATCATCATTATTGTTGTCCATTCAATATTTCTAGGAGAATATTGCACTATGATATACAGCGCTCCCTCAAGATACAATGGCCTCAGGATACAATATTTTCAACATACAATGTCTCAGACTCAGATCCAACCAATCAAGGCAACTTCTCTGGTAAAATAGCTCTATTAGTTATATGTTATTTAGTTTATTAGTTATCTGCTTATTTTTCTTAAATCTTAATTTTCTCGTATCTTGGATGACATTTTGGGGAACCGATTACTCAACTTACAACTGTCGTCCTGGAACCATTTAATATTGTAAGTTGAAGGACCTTTTGTACATTGAAACTATGCCCGCTGGCTGGGATTCATAGGCAACTTTGAGTGTAAAACTGACAGTCATAAAGCATTACAATACACTATGTATTGTAATACATTGTAGAAGGGATCAGGCCCTCAAAAGTTGAAGTCCCCTAGTGGGACAAAAAGTTGAAAAAGTGTTTTATAAAAATCAAACTTTCAAGTAAAAAACAAATGGCTGTACTGGTATCCAGAAGCTGTTCAGTAGCATAATGGCACCTATAAACCAACCCATCAAAATCTTCTCTGCAAAAGCAAAAGGATAGTCTTTCTCTTCTGAACCTTGAAGTGTACTTGATCAATTATTGACAAAGGGGTTTAGAAAACTGACTGTAACAAAGTCCATCCTACACAATAATAGTTACCACCCTGTCCATATTAAAATATCATTACCAGGCTACAGCAAAATAATAGCTATTATAACATATTTTTAGAACAATCATTAGATCTTGGAGAATGAGAATATCCAGATGATATTATATCACAGTCACTTATCAGAGCCCTGAACCAAAATAGGAGTTGTTACTGCATAAAAAAAACTAAAGAAGAAAAAAAACCCTCTTGTTTTAATCTTTTCAATATAGCATAATGACAGATAACACTGGCATTTGATTGAATCAGACCAAGATCTATTATTTGACTTAAGAGATGTAAAAACTTGAGAGACCATAGTTAGAGGTAGATTCACAGAACACAGAAAAAGAAATTGGTTACAAGATTTGGCCTCAGGAAAAGTGTTGCAAATAGGAACCATTACACACTCTGTGCAGCAGCAATTAACCCCTTCATTCTCCCTGATGTACCAGTACATCACAGTGGTTGAGGGCTTGTATGGAGGGGGCTGCTGCTGTAAGCCCACTCCATACATGGTGGTTGCCAGCAATATAATACAGTAGTCACCTGGCTGCAATGACGGTGAATGGCGATCACGCCGAACCCTGTCATTTAACCCCTCAGATGCCACTTTCAACAGCGATTGTGGCATCTTTGAGATAAGGCAGAGAGATGTGGCTACATCTGCCATCTGATCGGAGTCCACACTGTGAAATAGCGGGTCTCCAATTGTTTACCATGGCAGCCTGGGGCCTGTGCATGAGGCACAGTTCTGCAGGAAGCGAGTCAGAATGCCATTTAGCCTAATAGATCTCTATTATAGTGAATGGCACAAGAGATCAAAAGATCCGATGGTGGCTAACAGTTATTAGGTAAAAAAAAAGTTACAAAAATGTAAAAAAACCCCACAAAAATATTAAAATTTTAAATTCATCTCTCTTTCCCAATTTTACATATAAAAATATAAACAATCAAATAAACATTTTAGGTATTATCACGTCTGAAAATGTCTGAGCTATTAAAATATAAAAAAAAATTTCCTGTGTGGTGAATGACGTAACAGAAAAAGATAAAAAAACACAATTCGCCATTTTTTAGTCACCTTGTACCCCCCAAAAATTGAATAACAGTGATCAAAAAGTCGTATCACAAAAATTGTAACAAATCCAATAAGAAACTACAGTTTGTTCCGCAAAAAACAAGCCCTCATACAGCTCTGTGGACAGAAATATTAAAAAGTTATGGCTGTCTGAAAATTTAGATTTTTTTAAAAGTGGGTAAACAAAACAAACAAAAAACTATACAAGTTTGATATTGCTGTAATCATATTGAGCTAGTTCAGCTTTGACTGAACAACAACAAAAAAAATCTTGGCAGAATTGTGTTTTTTTTTTTTCACTTTAACCCCACAAAGAATTGTTTCCAATTTTCCAATACCAGATAAGGTAAATTAAATTAAATTGTGCCATTAAAAAATACAACTTATCCTGCAAAAAAAAAGCACTCCTATGGCTATGTGAACTGAAAATTTAAAAAGTTCTGAACATGTGGAGGAAAAAGCGAAATCGCAAAAATGAATGAAATTGGCCAGGTACTTAAGGGGTTAATCAAATGCAAGCCTGATTTCGTTGTCTATGTCATGTTTTGCCCATGTAGATTTTTCTCATGCTTTGTTCATAATAATGCTATGATTCGTTTGACTTCTGCAGGATTGCAATGGATTTTCTAACCCCTTAATGGCAAGGATAGACATGAAGTTCTTTTAAGGTGTGAGACAAATTGGATCATAAAAGCAAATGCCTTGGGACCCCTAGGTCTCAATGATCGGAATGACCTTTCTCTATTTTTAGAATGTGTTAATTATATGTATTTATTTATTTATTTGTTTTTGTATTTACATGCTTATGTAGCGATGCTTGCAGGTGAGCGGATGATAAACAGGTGCACAAGGCCTTGAGAAAGTGCCTGAAGATGCGAAATGGCCGTAGGCCGAATGCTCTCCTGAATCATTCTCCCTTCCTGCTGTTTGCTGTTTGTACATGATGTAATAATAAAGGAATATTTTATTACCCTGATTCACCCCTAAAAGGTTGATGCTCATGTTTACCTCTTTTAGATGTTTACTGTGATGCTGATTGTGGTTTATTCAATGTGAACTCCAAAAGGTTATCTATAGGCGGAAATAGTTAAACTGGCAGTCTTTAGTTAGCTGCCAGGAGACAGGCTGGTCCTGTCTTACCCCATCCCCAGCTTGTAGTGTAGAGAGTTCCAAGCCATCAGAGCTAGAGGCAAGTCCTGCTTTGGTGTGCTCTGTCATGTAGGCCTTAAAAGAACTGTTCTCAACACCATTCCTGAGAGTGGAAACACTGCCAGAAATAATAACTTTGCTGAGAACTTCCTTTGAGGGAAGAAAGTACTGAATATTTATCCAAAACGTTGAAGACCAATTTAAGGCCATTCTGGACTGAGACAGTAAGGTAAATGCTTGCTTATGGCAATAGACTTTACTACTTGTGGTCTGGGATTGTTGCTTCTGGCACCTGCCACACTTCTAAGATGGACTGGCCTTCCGTTGAAGGACTGCAACTGGGAGCTGAAGAAAGTATTCTGAGAGGCCAACCCCAATACAAAGCATTCTGGAGAACTACTGCCTTGTGAACTACTTGAAAAAGGGCTACTACTATATTTGTACTGAAACCCTCATCATTTATTCAATAAAGAGAATTTATTTGTACTAACCAAGTGGGCTTAGCCTCTGCTTTCACCATCCTTCGACTTCTTGCCCCAGTCCTCCTGCATTGCATCTTTCCAAACATCCACCATTAAGGGCACCCTAGCCACCACCAGGCAGAAGCCCCAAACCCAGGGTATACCCTAAGTGCATCCACTGCAGCCACAGGCAAGGGTAGAGTTGCATCTAGGATTAACCACGGTGAGGACTGGAACCACGCTCATTTGCCTCAGCCACCACTCCCATCCTCTCTAGCCCTTCAACCACGCCTCCCAGTGGGCTGTAGTGGTAATATACTGAGATCTGATGATGAAATTACTAATATGGTTACCTTTGTCTATGCATGATAAAGAACTAGCAGCATCATGTGTGTACTCATGCATGTAGATTTTGTCCCCCCCCAATTCCTGCACATATACTGTAAATCCACTTGTATTATTTAATAAGAGCTCACAGTTCATATGGGGACGAAGGCTCTAAATGTAAATGTCAGAGCTCAGTGTTAGTGGTGTCACTGAACATCTGAGGTGGAGGGGGGCTTTAATGTATTTTAACTCTTCTTTTTTGTCAAGAGTCAAAGTTCCTGATCACCGGGGCCTATGGGTAGAAATAATCACTGTTGGTAACATTTCTTACATGTTTTTTTGTTGACCTGCGTCATTGATTTCACAGCTGGTTCTAAGTGGTCGTGAGAAGCCATTGTGTGTTCTCAAAGTGACTTTTGTGTTTTTGTCACAGCAGCTTCAGGCTCTTTTATTGTAAAGCCAAGCTTTTTCAAAAGCCTTATGGACTGAACATACAGCCTTAGGCCATAGTAACTCCCTTCTTCATGGTATCGTATTCACATAACACCATCCATTATGGAAGGCAAGTTAAAACTGGAGTACCCAAGGCCTTGTTCTAAAATACCAACAATTTAGCATTTTTATACTATAAGAGAAAATGAATTATAATTAATTTAAATATAGGGGAGCTATCTATCTATCTATCTATCTATCTATCTATCTATCTATCTATCTATCTATCCATGCCAGAAGGTCTGCTGCTTTTTTAGAATCATATAGTCAACACAATCCAACAAATCAACATTTGAACCATTTATGTCTTTATTGAGCCCATGGAGTGAACATTCACAGTGCAGGGAGAAAAAATAATTAAACATCTGTATTGATGACTTCTCCAAGAAAGAACTGGGAAAAAGTGTTCCAATTAACATGAGTTTTGAAGGGTTGGTTGTATAGATGCTTTGCCCATTAAATAAAGCCACACAAAGTCCAGTTACTGACAAATCTGATTTTCTCAAGAAAGACTGGTTAGAGACTTTCAGAAGACCTCAGAATATGTCTTATTGAGACATATGTAGCTCTAAAAGGCTACAAAAGCAATGCTAAAGTCCTTGGTGTACATCAGTCCATGGTTAGAAAATTAAAGACTGTTGGTATAGTGTTCTCCCTAGGAATGGGTGTCCTGGTAAAATCACTCCAAGTGCACAATGGGGAAAACTGAAAGAGGTGAGAAAGAACCCAAGGGTAACAGCAAAAGACCTACAACAGGCTCTACAATCTGCAACCATCTGTTTGTGTGTACACTATTCAAAAAAGACTGATCAAGAATGGTGTTAGGCTACTTTCACACTAGCGTAGCTCAATACCGGAATAAAACGCTTCAGTTTTGTCCCCATTCATTGTCAATGGGGACAAAACTGAACTGAAGACAACTGAATGCTCCCAAAAGCATTCCGTTCCGTCTTCAGACCGGTCTGCTCTCCGGTCCAGGTATCCACACCAAGACGGATCCGTCATGACCCCCAATGAAAGTCAATGGGGACGAATCCATTTGGTGTGACACAATGGTGAACGGATCCGTCCTACATTAACTTTGAATGGAGTTCATGACGGATTCGTCACCTGCACACACACATACATACATACATACATACAGACATACAGACATACACATAAACACACACAGACATATACACATACAAATACACATACATACTTACATGCTCCCGGCAGGTCTCCACAGCGCAGGAGGAGCAGGATGGCGCACACATAGGACGATTCCATCTGGCGCCCAGCAGAGGGCGCTGTGGGGAATCGTCCTATGTGCGCGCCTTCCTGCTCCTCCTGTGCTGTGGAGACCTGCCAAGATCATGTAAGTATGTATGTGTATTTGTATGTGTATATGTCTGTGTGTATGTACTGTGTGACATATGTGGGGCCGGAGCGCAGTTCCGGCCCCACACATGTCCCTGCGGCAGCACGGATCCGGCGGCACCCTTCACCTGCCAGATCCGTGCTGCCGCTAATGTGAAAGAGGCCTTAAAGGATACCCCAAGTTTTCCAGAGATCACTGGAACATAAAATAAAGGGTTCACTTACTTTTTTTGTGCACTGTGAATGTTTACTCATTGTGCTACATGAATAGGACAATAGTTTAATTGACTTAGATAACAATAGACCTCCTTTTGTTAGTTAGTCATCAATGGAGAAATACAGGATTCACTTACTGTTTCCAGCAAACGTACATGTATTGAGACATATGGATTTCCATAGGTGTTCTAGGGTAAAATATCTCCGTAATATGGCTTCTGATAGAACATGACCACAGGTACATAGACAGTGTAGAGGTAGTTATCACGCACACAGGCCTTGGTGCCTGACAGAGCCCAAAAACTCTGCTGTCACATACTGTATGTGTGTCTACATGAGCATAAACAATAGTCTCAACCTATGGCTCTCCAGCTGCTGCAAATCTACAACTCCAAGCATACTGGGAGTTGTAGCTTCTCAACAGATGTAGAGTCACAGTTTGGAAAATGAGGATAAAGTCTACCAATCAGGGCCGCTTCTAGCCTTTCTGCTGCCTGAGGCGAAAAATGAAATGGCGCCCCCTTCCCATTAAAAAAGTCAATGGTAGGAAAGTGAAATAGCCAACTGTTTTTAGATCGCAATACTAGCAGCTCACAAAGTAATAAACTACTCCTCTTTTTATTTCACACTTGTAAATCTCAACCAAAGTTTAAGGTCCCATTCACACGACCACATGAATGGGGTCGTATCTATCCGCAAAATTGTTTGTTATCCCTGTACTGTGACATCTCTGTGTTTATTATCCCTGTACAGTGACATCGCTGTGTTTATTATCCCTGTACAGTGACATCGCTGTGTTTATTATCCCTGTACAGTGACATTGCTGTGTTTATTATCCCTGTACTGTGACATCACTGTGTTTATTATCCCTGTACTGTGACATCACTGTGTTTATTATCCCTGTATGGTGACATCTCTGTGTTTATTATCCCTGTACGGTGACATCACTGTGTTTATTATCTCTGTACGGTGACATCTCTGTGTTTATTATCCCTGTAGAGTGACATCGCTGTGTGTATTATCCAACTGCAGGAAGAGGTAAGTGGTCTGTGTCTGTGTGTTTGTTTTCTATTTTTCAGGGTCGTGAATGCAGAGGACTACGTCGGATTCGGTGGACTACGTCGGACCAGCTTTTTTTTTTTGTTTTAAATAAAATGGTCAAACAGGGTTCTGGGGGAGTGTTTATTTCAATAAAATGTTTTATACTGGTGTGTGTGTATTTTTTTTTACAATACTACAGTTTTAGTAATTACCCCTATCTACAGACGGCCCTGATTACTAATACTGGGCTTAGTGCTTGCCGGTATGGCAGGCCAGCACTAACCCCAACATCTATTACCTCGGCACCCACCGCCACCAGGGGTGCCGGGAAGAGCCGGGTACCCGCAGGACCGGACCTTCTAAATTGAGGGTCTGGCTCTGGGGCGGCTGCAGGCTGGTACCATTAGGCTGGGAAGGGCAAATAACCCTGTCCCTTCCCACCCTGGTAGTGCCAGGCTGCAGCTGCTGGTTGTATCTGGCTGATGAAGGAAAAAGGGGGGGACCCCATGCCATTTTTTTTACAAAAATAATTAAATAATTTTAAAAAAATGGCGTAGGGTCCCCCCCTTTTTTCCTTCACCAGCCAGATACAACCAGCAGCGGCAGCCTAGCACTACCAGGGTGGGAAGAGACAGGGTTATTGGCCCTTCCCAGCCTAATAGTACCAGCCTGCAGCCGCCCCAGAGCCAGACCCTCAATTTAGAAGGTCCGGTCCTGCGGGTACCCGGCTCTTCCCGGCACCCCTGGTGGCGGTGGGTGCCGAGGTAATAGATGTTGGGGTTAGTGCTGGCCTGCCATACCGGCAAGCACTAAGCCCAGTATTAGTAATCAGGGCCGTCTGTAGATAGCCGTAATTACTAAAACTGCAGTATTGTAAAAAAAAAAAATACACACACAAGTATAAAACATTTTATTGAAATAAACACTCCCCCAGAACCCTGTTTGACCATTTTATTTAAAAAAAAAAAAAAAGCTGGTCCGACGTAGTCCACCGAATCCGACGTAGTCCTCTGCATTCACGACCCTGAAAAATAGAAAACAAACACACAAACACAGACCACTTACCTCTTCCTGCACTGGGATAATACACACAGCGATGTCACTGTACAGGGATAATAAACAGCGATGTCACTGTACAGGGATAATAAACAGTGATGTCACAGTACAGGGATAATAAACAGTGATGTCACTGTACAGGGATAATAAACACGGCCATGTCACAGTACAGAGATAATAAACACAGTAATGTCACCGTACAGGGATAATAAACACAGTGATGTCACCGTACAGGGATAATAAACACTGCGATGTCACAGTCCAGGGATAATAACCACAGTAATGTCACCGTACAGGGATAATAAACACAGTGATGTCACAGTACAGGGATAATAAACACTGCGATGTCACAGTCCAGGGATAATAACCACAGTGATGTCACAGTACAGAGATAATAAACACAGTGATGTCACAGTACAGGGATAATAAACACGGCCATGTCACAGTACGGGGATAATAAACATAGCGATGTCACAGTACAGGGATAATAAACACAGTGATGTCACCGTACAGGGATAATAAACACGGCGATGTCACTGTACAGGGATAATAACCACAGTGATGTCACAGTACAGAGATAATAAACACAGTGATGTCACAGTACAGGGATAATAAACACGGCCATGTCACAGTACGGGGATAATAAACATAGCGATGTCACAGTACAGGGATAATAAACACAGTGATGTCACCGTACAGGGATAATAAACACGGCGATGTCACTGTACAGGGATAATAAACACAGTGATGTCACAGTACGGGGATAATAAACACAGTGATGTCACAGTACAGGGATAATAAACACGGCCATGTCACAGTACAGGGATAATAAACACGCCATGTCACAGTACGGATATAAACCGTATGTCACCGTACAGGGATAATAAACACAGTAATGTCACCGTACAGGGATAATAAACACAGTAATGTCACCGTACAGGGATAATAAACACAGTAATGTCACAGTACAGAGATAATAAACACAGTAATGTCACCGTACAGGGATAATAAACACAGTAATGTCACCGTACAGGGATAATAAACACAGTAATGTCACCGTACAGGGATAATAAACACAGTGATGTCACCGTACAGGGATAATAAACACGGCGATGTCACAGTACAGGGATAATAAACACGGCGATGTCACAGTACAGGGATAATAAACACGGCGATGTCAAAGTACAGGGACAGTGTGGACCGTCACCCACAGGCCTGGGACATGGAGGTGCTTTGTTGGGGGAGGGGGGGGCTTGCACACATATATGCCCAGGCAGGCCTATATTGCCCTAAGCCGCTTATGGGTTAGGGGCTCCTTTGAAAATGGGGGCAGTGGGCACAGACCAGGCACAGACAGTCTTCTTACTTACCTAACCTAGTCAAAAAAAGGGATGAGGTCGAGGATGAGGATCACGCTGCTGTGCTGCCGGCGCTGTCTTGCTCCTCGTCACCTGCGCGCTGTTTCCAACTGCCACTCCAGTCCCTCTTCCTGTGCAGAGGAGGAACTTGGAGGGCGGGACTACGACAGTGGAACAGCGCGCGGCGCGCCGATTGAAACACAGTAAGGCTGTTGAACGTTGTGGGCTGGACTGGAGGGGGGGGGGGAAATATCAGTTCAGCTCAGCACACGCCCGGGGAGGATGGGGCGAAATGGTGGCAGCTGACACCGGGCGGCATTTTGCCGCATCGGCATACAGAACACAGAGCGGGACTCGGGAGCGGCATTCACCAGCGTTTAACTGCTGTGTGGATGCCGCCCCGGCCCCTGCCGCCTGAGGCGAGATCCTCATCTCGCCTCATGGCAGAAGCGGCCCTGCTACCAATGACTCAACTTGAAAGGTGTTTTCCAACATTTTATAACTGATGATCTATCCTCTGCATAGGTCATCACTATCTGATTGTTGGTGGTCGACACCTAGGACCACTGCCGTTCGGCTGTGTCGTTGCCTTCTCTCAGCTCACCAAGCACAGCACTGTACATTGTATAGCGTCTGTGCTTGGTATCACAGCTCAGCCCCAGTCACTTCAAGAAGGCTAGTTGCAGCTAGGCCACATGACTGATGAACGTGAGGTCACATGGCCTAGGAAAACCTGAGAGAAGGCCTTGGCGGTACTGCAAGTGCCGGTGCCTTCTCAAGCAACTGATGTCCCAAGTGTCAAACCTGCCACAGATCACATACTCTCATGAAAAATCTCAGAAAACCCCTTTTAAAAACTTTAGGAAACTAATTTTATGGTGAATGTGATATTTATTGACTGAATCATGATATTTCAAACATTTTTAAATACAGAATCAGTCTCTAAAGGGTTAGTATGCTTTCCACAATGAAATGGGAGTTTATTGCATAAATAAAATGTGTAATATATATATATATATATATATATATATATATATATATATATATTGAACCGGATGACTCCTCAGATTCAGCAGGTTCTCATCCGGAGTCTTATCAGGTTATAAAAGCTTGATCAGCTTTCGTAAGGAAGCAAAATTGCAGTTGGGTCCACAGCATAGAGCCAGCAATTTGGTCCCTTTTGTGGCTGATAATTACCCAGCACTCAACAAACCCTCACTTCTCAGCACCGGCTTTTCAACTGGGTGCAATTTGCTGCTTTTTTATCTCTTGTGGCAGCAGCAGCAGCAGAATCCAGGCTCGCTCTCCCCCTCCTCCATACAATTACCTCTTCCGATTAATAAGGAGTGTGTCCGCTTGACAGAGAGGGGCTATTCTGCAGCGGACAATGTCCTCCTTACACAGAGCGGGTGGCTATTTTGGAAACGCATTAGATGCTGCTTCAGCCCTTTATACTCATGTGGATTTATGCAATGCTCTCTGCCATTTCAAAATCCCATTTATTATTTGTATTTTAGCCCATTCCAGTGACCTAAACTGTATGACCCTATTATTTTCCTGACTGGTAATTCAAAGCCGCAGATGATTAAGTGACTTAACCTGTCCCATTCTGCACATTTTACTCTTGCACCGAGAGATTGATACGACTGCTGATAATAAAAACATGTATGTGCTTTAAATGATCAAGATTCTGTTATCTGCGGGTCTCTATCGGTGGTGGCAGCTTTAGGTGAAGTTCTGTGAATTCACTCCAGAGTCATTCATTCACCCATGGTCCAGAAATTGTGGAAATATGCTGCTAGATATGGTTTATTAAAATATAGATTATTAAAAGAAATTGTGTGTGTATATTTCTTATTTGAAATGAAGGTATATAGAAGCACACAAGACCGGGTCAGGTCATGTATCCTCTAGTTTTTACAAGTCACTGGTGCTAGTACACATGCCAAATGTTAGGCAATTTGTGAGTGTTTTATACCATCAGAGGCATGCTGTATACATGTGTACACTCTTAAAGGGCAGGATCAACCCTATTAAACCAGTCACAATGCCTGGTAGTGCTGACCCTGCTTTTTCCCCTTTATTGCTGCATATAGGAGAAATAAGTGTTTTTAAAAATATGCAATTTGAGCTTAAGTGCACTAAAGGCTGGCTCTAACCACTAGATGCACCCTAACTCCTCTGCTCTGCTTTCATGCACACTGTGCCCTCCATCTGGATCCCTGGCTCTGTCAGTGAAGCAGAGGGAGTATCCAGTTAAGCAGAATGGAGGAGCGGCTAGAGCCCATTTTCAGTGCACTGAAGCCCTCATTTTTATATTTTTTCTCCTACCTGCAGCACAGATTAAGAGAAGAAATGTATGTTTTCCATCAGCAGAGTTAGCTTTACTGGGCATTATGGCTGGTTAAATGGGATGAGAAAATGCTTCCTTCCCAACAATCTGCTGAGAAATGCTTTACAGGGGCTGACCAGCAGCAGATTGTTGGGAAGGAAGCGTTTAGGTTCCTGCATGAAGGATAATTTAGTTGCTGCACCTAGACTGGAAGATTGTCAGGAACAAGCATTCTCTGGAATATTCATTCCCGATGATCCACCTTTACTACCTATACGATCTATGTCTGCTGTGTGCACAGCCTCCCGTGTATCATATGAGATGCAGCTTAACACTGCTCCCCTTTCCCTCCTGCTTCTAAGAGCAGACAGGTAGAAACCTATCACAAGCAGGAGGTGGGAAGAGCTCAGCTGAAGCTGCATCATAATACACTGAAACTCTGCAGCACGAGTTAAGGGACAGCAGTTCTATAGAGCAGATAAAGTGCAGTGTGATGAGACTTCACACATTCTGACTCTGGAAATATAGAAACATAGGGGAGATATATAAAAACAGGTATAAAGGAAAATTGGCTTAGTTGCCCATAGCAACCAATCAGATTCCACTTTTTAAAAGGAGCTCTGAAAATGAAAGGAGGAATTTGGTTTCTATCGGCAACTAAGTCATTTTTCCTTTACAACCGTTTTGATAAATATCCCTCATAGTATGCAAAAGGGGTGCCATATCAGAGAGGAAATAGTGGAAAAGGAAGCACCTGGTCATTATATGACTTGTATTAACCATGTTTCATGAGCTAGTGGTCAGAAACTAGTTGCTATAAACTCTCCCATATACTGCACACAGAGAAGAGCAGATTCTGCTCCCACATCTCACTCTAGCTCCCCCAAAAGCAGCAGCATGTAGGACATTAAGCAACAGTGCTGAGCAGTGTTGCTGTCAATCCAGTATGGTGGTCAACGTTTCTTATATTCACCTATTCTATTCCATTAGACTTATGCAAAGTTTATTGACAACACAGTACCTTTTTAATAATAATCTATGCTTCACTATGTAGGCCTCAGAAAAATACTGTAGTGCTTTTTAATGGAGATCAAATCTATAATAAAATTATGAAATACCTAGTTTGATCTTGTGCCTGATTAGTTACTCCAGATTTAAAAGAAACTGTCTTGCCATGAATGGGAAACAGCCCACAACAAACACAGGCCACATTAATAACACTAGTTGCATGTCAAGCAAAGAGTACAAAAATCACAACTTTGTTCATGGATTAAAAAAAAATAAATACTGACTAAACCTGCATTTATAGTACATACCTATCAGGTGGGCAAATCAGCATGTGTACATGAAGGAACCTAGCACTCCTTCAGGCTTTAACCCTTTATTAATATGTCATAACTTCAAATGCTTTCCACAGCTAGAACTTAAGAGCTAGTTCGTAGATCTTGGTATCATATTACACCGCATATCAACTTTCTAAACATGCATCTTATTTGCTTTCAAATTATACAAATTCAAACATTTTACTTCTTAATTCTGTGTGGGTCTAAGTAGAGTCATACCTTGCAAGTTAATTGTCTCTTGACAGCAAAAAGAAATGGCAACTATTCTCTACCGATTCTTCTGGATATCTGTAGCATTTGATATGGTAGTGAGAGATCCAGAAGAATCAGTAGGGAATAGTTGCTATTCCTTTTTTGCTGTCAAAAGACAGCATTAAGTTAAAATTCCAGGTATGACCCTACTTAGACCCACATAGAATTAGGAAGTAAAACGTTTGAATTGGTATAATTTGAGAACTAATAAGATGCATGCTTATAAGTTTAATATAAGTGACATTAAGGACAGTGCTCTCATCCTATCTCTCTGGTCGCTCCTGTAGTGTATCATTCACTGGCTCCACTACTTCTCCTAATCCTCTTGATGTTGAGGTTCCCTGAGGTTCAGTTCTAGGTCCTCTCTTTTTCTCTTTTAGACCGAATATCAGTAGATTTGGTTTTCAGTACCATATCTATGCTGATAAGCATTCTATTATTCACCTCATCCCCTGACATCACCCTTGCTTTACTACAAAACACAAGTGTTTGTCTAGCAGCTGTCTCTAACATTATGTCCTCTCTCTATCTGAAACTGAACCTCTCAAAAACTGAACTTCTCGTCTTTCCCCATCTATTAATCTACCCTAAACTTACCTCCTGGGCAGCATGCCTACTGTCTTGGGGTTATGTTTGACTCCCCATTTCCAATCACTTGCATGGTGTTGTCATCCACACTTCAAGAAAATCTCCAGAATCCGCCCTTTTGTCACAGTGGAAAAAGCCAAAACTCTTGTTGTTGCTTTGATTTGTTCTCGTCTGTCCTAAATACAGCATCCAGACTCATCTATCTGTCCACCCACTACACTGATGCCTCTAGCTCAGTGATGGCTAACCTCCGGCACTCCATCTGTGGTAAAACTACGACTCCGAAGATGTACACTTGGCTGTTCTCAGAACTTGGCTGTTCTCAGAACTCCATAGAAATGAATGGAGCCTGCTGGGAGTCAAAGTTTCACCACAGCTTGAGTGCCAGAGGTTAGCCATCACTGCTGTAGCCTGTGCCAGTCACTTCATTGGTTGCCCATCCACCACAGAATACAGTTCAAACTTCTCACCTGGATTCATATCACATCGTTTAATGCATACAAAAAGGTATATGATAATGGATGCCTCAGACAGATACTATACAGTGGATCTAGATGTATACTTTTTTTTTACTGCAGGATACAAAAGTGTGGTGTGCTATGTTTTTGTATACCTTTCTTTCCAATGTATAAGTCAAACGGATGGCAAAAACATGATGTGAACCCACTATTACATTTGCATTTGTTCTTTGTAGTTTCAAAGAGATTCTTACCCAGCTTTACCAGTCTCTTATATAGCAAATCAGGCTGCTTAGTCTACTATATGAGAGTTAGGGATTTATAAATGGGAAAGCTGCATAACAGCTGCTGGCTGTAATGGAGGGCATATTGGATATATGAAATGCACACAATGATGAAATCTAATATATAAAGCTGAGTGTATGTGTGTTTGTGTGTGTGTGTATGTCTGCTAAAGGAATCCACACCGTCGCAGCTACAATCACGAAATTTGGCACACAGGTACATCAGGTGTCCGGGACGGTTTTAGAACAGGTCTCAGCTCTCCAGGAAGTATCATTCCTGAGATATTCCAAAAAAATGCATTAGCCAATATAAGCCTGGTCACCTGACCCTTATCAGCCAATAGAAGCTCACAGGCAGTTAGTCTCCACACACCAGGTTTCCATAACAACCTAGCCAGTTCACTGCTGTAGGTCTGCTTTAAAGGGGCAGAGCGCTGTGGATGACACTGTTAAAGGGATATTCTGGTTACCATAAATATAACTTATGTTTTACACTAATTCATCATCCATCATTTCCTCATATAATGTAAATTTCACATATTTACCTTTCAGTAACAATAAAATATGTTTTCTTCCACTTCTAAACAGTTTACACCTAAATTACTATGGCATCGACCTGTAATTCAGGCCACCTTCAAAAGAAAGACTTAAAAGCCCCACCCCCAGGTCCCACTAAGACACGCTCCCGACTCAGTCAGGCCACGCCCCTTCCATGCCACATTTGACCGGGATTGAAAAAATGAAGGTAAAAATCAACTTCTGTCAGCTGCAGGGGAGGGAGGGTGACTTTCTCCCAGCAGGTCATGCTCAGACTGCACAGTGCTGCTGTCTGAGAGTGAGCTATTCAAAAGGACATCCCTGTGTCCAACCAGGCCCAGCGCATGACAGAGGACAGGGAGTCTGAAAGCCAGACTGTCCAGCCTCCCCCCAGCGTGAAGCCGTGCAACTGGTCCCCATGATGCCACACCCCTAAACACGAGGCCACGCTCCCTGGTTCAGTGAAGACACGGAGGAGAAACTGTCTGAGCTTGAGCTACTGAAAGGGTGGACATCCCTGTGTCTGTCCAGGCCCTGCACTGGACGGTGGACAGGGAGTCTGAAAGCCAGACTGTCCAGCCTAAAACCAGATCTCTGGCCACCCTAGGGGCAGGATGATGTTAGGGTGGCCAGACATCCGGCTTTAGGCTGGACAGTCCAGTTTTCTGGCTACCTGTTCTCCGTCCAGCGCAGTGCCTGGACGGACACAGGGATGTCCACCCTTTCAGTAGCTCACACTCAGACAGCTTCTTCTCCGTGTCTTCACTGAGCCAGCGGGCGTGGCCTCATGTTTAGTGGTGGGCTTCATGGGAACTGGGGGTGCTGCTTCACATTTGGGGGAATGGCCGCTTAGGTCCGTCTTTCTGGGGTGAAGGCAGTGGCCACCCTAGCTGCTGTGGTGGTCACAGTTAAAGGAGAGGGCACTGTGGATGTTTCTGTTAAGGGGCAGGCTGCTGTGGAGGTCACTGTTAAAGGGAGGGCACTGTAGAGGTCACTCTCGATATCTTTTAACGACACACACACAATCATTAAATGAAATAAATTAAATATACTCGGGCGAAGCCGGGTCCTTCAACTTCATAAATCAGGACAATGCCCGTAGTTTGTGGTCACCAATGCACCTCCTGAGTGCTGTCACCCAACTTTCCCAGAACCCCAAACAGTCTTTATGGAGGTTTAATGTCACGAACCAGTGGGTGTGAACCCACTGTGCCTCGTGCCCTACTTCCTCTAAGGGCATTGTCTAAGTGAACCCCTCGATCTTCACAATACCCCTGATGGTGGGGATAGACTTTCCAAGGGGAACACCAGGTTGCTACCTCTTGAGGAGGGTTGGAACACGAGGCAGCTGGTCCAGGCGGACCAGGAGGTACCTGAGCAAGGCACCAGAGATACTGAGTAGTCAGAAGGCTGAATCGTTACCAGGAGCAACAATTCAGGACCAAAGGATGAGGCAGAGGCGAAGTCAGACAGGCAATGGGTCAGGGCAGGTGGCACAGGTGCAAGTCAGGCAATCCGGGTCGGCAACAAGAGAGTCAATGCAAGCAGGCAGGGAACAGGCGGGTAGAGGAGTTCAGTAACACGAGCAGGTGTCAGGAACACAGGAACACCAACAGAAATAATAGCAACCAAAGGCAAGACAAAAGGACCTTGACAATGAGGCATCTGAGAAGAGGGCTGAACCACTTATAAACGTGCAGGAGGGCCAGGATTGGTCAACCACGTCACATGATCCAAGTCACATCACATGATCCTTTAGGTCGCCAGCCCTAGGAGGAGATGCAGGTTACAAGCAGCAGGCATGTTGCAGCCAGGGCTAAATGGAAACTGTGGAGAGGATCCTGAAACAGCACTACATAGACAGAGCCCAGGGCTGCAGCAGTGAATGGGAAGCATAGGCAGCAGATCACCACTGAACACGGTGCCCAGGACTACGGTGGTAAGCAGGGGAACAGTGGTGCACAGCAGCCGCTGATACATTTAATCACTAAATAATTAGGTAAACAGTCTGGAAAAGCTGGGTAACAACTGTAATAGATGCCACACAGTGCATACATTATGTTCAGTCAGTAGTATTTAGTTTAGAGAGTAGAAATACATGTATTATCAAGGCTTCAATTAGTACACTTCATGCCCAGTTTGGTCTCCACATTTATTGCTACTCAGCTTTCCAAGATACTGAAAGGCAAAAGTGCCTAATTACACAGCAGTATAGGAAGTGGGAATTATATTACTTATGTACTAGTTATATAAAAGGTTGAGATGACCCGGCCCATGACGGACTCTAAAAGAGAAGGGGGAAGGAGACAATAGAGGATCTATCCCCTGTCCCCTGACTGAGAGTCCTGACTGAGTCCTCTGTTTTAGTAATTAGCTACAGTACTTTCATTCTCTGCGCAGTGTGCAATACATTTCAGGAGGACCATAGTTATATATAACATAACATATATCGTGCCTTTACTTTATTATTCCTGCTAGAATTTTATGAATAAAGGCAAACTGGGCTCTACCAGTACCTGCACAGTCAGACACTGGCAGCAGCATAGTGTTAGACTGTGTCACACTGGTGCTCCATGCCTGTCACTGCCCTGCTGTCCCAGGCAACAGGCGTCACTCCTCAGTCCCTGTGTGTATGCACATACTCAGCCTGCCCTGACCGTGGACTGCGTCCAGACCATGCCTTTTGCTTGAGTCCTTGGTGCTTCGCACTAGTGTCTCTGGCCTCTATGAGTCATATGTCAACTAAACAAGGACTCCTCCAGGAGGCAGCGTTCTGGTAGGTCCCAGATCCCTGAACAGGGGTTTAAAGGGTGAGCACTGTTTTATTTCTCCTAGACTTCTGCAATCAGCCCAATCCTGGCAACTGATACATAGGTGGTGATCGATTCCTTATGCCATTCTGAGTGTTGTGCCCCCTGCACTACACTGACGGGTGAGTATTTAATCCACGTACTCTGCCGTTCTTCCCAGTTGTCCTACCTATATGAGCTTCTCCCTCTTCTACATGCTGCATGCTCTGCTGTGTAATGTTCCACAGGTCATGCTCCACCTGCCACACTGTTCTCTCTGCCGTAATCAAGCCCTGTTCAACTTCCCTCTCCATGTTATTTAGGTGACACAAGCAAAGAGAAACATTACAGACCAAAAGCATGCTGGGTATGATTAGCAAACCCAACAAGAAACTGATGAAAACAGGAAATCCTGAAAGTAAACATTCTGCCAGGATGCAGTGATGCTAAGAACAGGGAAAACAAAGTGTTGACACGAAGAAAAGTTTTATGGGGCAAAAATATGCAATATGTAACAGGGAGCTGGTGGCACGTTTCCCCCCTGCATCGCTGCCGGAATCCCTGTAAGGAGACGGAGAGAGGAGCCGGCGACGTGCACGGCCGGTACTCTCATCTCCATGGTGACCGGGGGCAGAGAGCATCCAGCGGCACGTGTTCTCTTCAGCGTGGTCGGCGTCCTCATCTCCTTGACAATGGTCAGGAGTTATGATGCTATGCAAGGCATGGGTCACGTGACGCTGGCCACGTCACGTGACCCCACAGTATTCACTATTTAAACAGGCAGCCTGCTGGCCACAGGTTATCTGTGATTGGTTTTACTTGGATATTACCACACTAGCTTCTTTGTTTGGATTGATTATACTTGGACTTGACCTCGGCTTGTGAACCTCGACCTTGCTTGACCCTTTTTGACTGACGCTACCTCTCGGCTTTTGACTTTTGGCTTCCCCTATTTCCGGTTTGTGTCTCTGATTTTGACTTGATCGCTTTCTCAGTATTGGACCTTGGCTTGGTAACATTCGCTTCTGTGTTATTCTGTCGTTTGTTTGTTTGTTATTTGTCTCCCATTGTTCCCTTCCCTGTAAGGCCCAGCACTTAGTTAAGCTAGGGAACGCCATCCAGTTGTGGACCACTACTTAGGGCGGGTCGTGCAATCAGGCAGAGACAGCAGTGTGGGTGGACTCTGAGGGCTCACTTGCTCCCCCTTGTGACACAGTGTTTTGGGTACTCTGGCATATGAGAACCCCTTATGAAGAAGCCTTTATGAGTATGTTATAGATGTCATTGTGTTTAATCCTAGACAGGGCACAACAATCATTTATTTCCCAGGGTGTATAAAAAAAGAAAAGCTGTTCTAGTTTTTCCAAATGCATGCAATAATTACTAGTAGTACAAAACCAATTCTGATAATCTGGCATATTTAGTATGTAATGTAGTGAGTTTACAATGTGTTTATCTAATCTGCTCTTCTCACTTCGAATCTTCTCTAATCTTCTAATCACTTACAAATGACAATTACAACTTGTGTCAACATGGTTTGACCAATTTCGATTTCTGCCTTTGGAATTTAGCTTCTCCTGTTTTACATAAATACAGAGGTAGCAGTCATTAACTTGATATTTAGCATATTGAATACTAAATATTAAAGCAAATTTTAACAGTTGTTTAATTTTTAGGAACAATGTGAAACACTTTTGGAATACAGTTTATTATGGAAATATGTGTATTTTTTATTAGAAATTGCTAAGGGGAATCAATCTTCAGCGTTATTCTCCTGATTGCTGAAGAAAGCTATTGGTAATATACAGAGGCAGGCCTCTCTGATCTCCCTGCCAAGCCTCTCCTTTCTGATATGTACTCTATATTAGATATAGTGCCTTGCGAAAGTATTCGGCCCCCTGGAACTTTTCAACCTTTTGCCACATTTCAGGCTTCAAACAAACATTTTAAATTTTTGGTGAAGAATCAACAAGTTGGTCACAATTGTGAAGTGGAATGAAATTTATTGGATCATTTAAACTTTTTTTTGTAATAATAAAACTGAAAAGTGGGGCGTGCAAAATTATTCGTCCCCCTTGCATTTTTACTTTGTTGCGCCACCTTTTGCTGCGATTACAGCTGCAAGTCGCTTGGGGTATGTCTCTATCAGTTTTGCACACCTAGAGACTGAAATTCTTGCCCATTCTTCCTTGCAAAACAGCTCGAGCTCTTTGAGGTTGGATGGAGAGCGTTTGTGAACAGTAGTTTTCAGCTCTTTCCACATATTCTCAATTAGATTCAGGTCTGGACTTTGACTTGGCCATTCTAAGACCTGGATACGTTTATTTTTTAACCATTCCATTGTAGATTTTGCTTTATGTTTGGGATCATTGTCTTGTTGGAAGATAAATCTCCGTCCTAGTCTCAGGTCTTTTGCAGACTCAGCAGACCCAAACCATGATGCTGCCACCACCATGTTTGACAGTGGGGATGGTGTGTTCAGGGTGATGAGCTGTGTTGCTTTTACGCCAAACATATCGTTTTGCATTGTTTCCAAAAAGTTGGATTTTGGTTTCATCTGACCAGAGCACCTTCTTCCACATGTTTGGTGTGTCTCACAGGTGGCTTGTGGCAAACTGTAAACAAGACTTTTTATGGATATCTTTGAGAAATGGCTTTCTTCTTGCCACTCTTCCATAAAGGCCAGATTTGTGAAGTGTTCGACTGATTGTTGTCCTATGGACAGACTCTTCCACCTCAGCTGTAGATCTCTGCAGTTCATCCAGAGTGATCATGGGACTCTTGGCTGCATCACTGATCAGTCTTCTTCTTGTTTGAGATGAAAGTTTAGAGGGACGGCCGGGTCTTGGTAGATTTGCAGTGGTCTGATACTCCTTCCATTTCAATATGATAGCTTGCACAGTGCTCCTTGGGATGTTTAAAGCTTAGGAAATCTTTTGGTATCCAAATCCAGCTTTAAACTTCTCCACAACAGTATCACGGACCTGTCTGGTGTGTTCCTTGGTCTTCATGATGCTCTCTGTGCTGTAAACAGAACCCTGAGACTATCACAGAGCAGGTGCATTTATACGGAGACTTATTACACACAGGATTCTATGTATCTTCATCAGTCATTTAGGACAACATTGGATCATTCAGAGATCCTCAATGAACTTCTGGAGTGAGTTTTCTGAACTGAAAGTAAATGGGCCAAATAAGTTTGCACGCCCTTTTCAGTTTTATTATTACAAAAAAAGTTCAAATGATTCAATAAATTTCGTTCCACTTCACAATTGTGACCCACTTGTTGTTGATTCTTCACCAAAAATTTAAACTGTTATATCTTTTTGTTTGAAGCCTGAAATGTGGCAAAAGGTTGAAAAGTTCCAGGGGGCCGAATACTTTCGCAAGGCACTGTATTTTACAAAAACTATTTAACCAGGTTACTGCCTATCAAGTAGACTGCGATGCTATTTCAGTATTCTTTCATATGTACCAATATATGCCACCCTGTCAAAGCCAATAGGACACCTTTTTGGCCTGTGTTGGAGCCTATAGATAAACTTAAAATGTACGCCAGGAGCTTTTTTTCAGCATACACATTAAGGGTAGGCTCACACTGAGTTTTTTTTTTTTTTTTTGCAGGTTTTTTAGCCAAACAACTTATAAGGACATGTCAATAACACCATGAAATAAGAAATACTCAATATCTAAAAATAAAACATTTATTGAATATTACATATAGCAATACATCACATCTAATAATTAAGGCCGGTTGAAACAAAGCCCCATAAAACAGAATGTTAGCCAGCTGGTAGGCGATTCCCCTGACATCATGGGGGCACATCGGCATCCCGATCCCACTGGCGGGATGCTTTGAGTGAGAGGCACATCGCATGTACTCAGGACCTGAAGTCCTCTCCTTTACTTTGGCTTTTTATTATTACCCTTTCCCATTTTTATCCTATTGTTGTTTTCTACTTTGGGCAAGAATAGGTGACTATTTACCTTAATTATAGAGCTTCCCCTGATGAGTGATTACACGGAACGTGGCACGTCGGGACTTTATTAGGGTTCATAATAGGGATACTGCCCAGGTTAGGGTCAGGTATCTGGACGGGGTCGCCCCTTTTGGGGTGAGTGCTCTGTGTAGATAGGTAGGGCAATCTTAGTTTTCCTCCCTGTAATTAGGGACAATTAGGTGTAAGTTTTATTCACAGGTTAATGCGGCACAAATATCTGTGACGTTTCAGCCTGGTGGCCTTCTTCAGACTAATGCCGCCATTTGTCAAAAGGAATGGAGGAAGATAGCGCAGATATAGAAATGCAGCACGCTGCAAGTAGGTTGAGCTCGTCTACCTACTTGCAGCGTGCTGCATTTCTATATCTGCGCTATCTTCCTCCATTCCTTTTGACAAAATGGCGGAATTAGTCTGAAGAAGGCCACCAGGCTGAAACTTCACAGATGTTTGAGCCGCATTAACCTGTGAATAAAACTTACACCTAATTGCAACCAATAAGCCGGAGTCCTTTGATTAATTCTACATTGGGGTGGGAACCCTACTCCGTGCTACAGTGACAGAGTTCGACAAGGCTTTGTTGTAATTAGGGACATGTAGGGACAATGGTCTGGCCGATGCCTGTCTAATACAGAAGCTTTATTGATACAAGGATCTTCCATCACTCTTCTTCATATTGGACTATTTTGCAGGCAGACTACAGGATCGGTAAGAGTATTCCATATATACTTCTTCTTAGTTGGAAAAGAGGTGAAGTCCAAGAACTGGGATATATTATTGGCATCCAAGCCCATACGATAAGGCTACATTCACACGAAAAACGGACATGTGATGTACATTTTTTTAACGACCATCACAAATCTGTTTGAAGACCAATGGTAGTCTATGGGGTTATTCCCAAGGCATTTTTTTGACTGTCAGTGAAAAACGGTCGGAAAAAAATAGAACATTCTATATTGTCCATTTTTCACTGACAGACTGCCCCCATATAATTGAATGGGTCCATTTTTAAGAAAGGCATCAGTGATATAAACATCTGTTAAAATGTCAGTTTTTAACGGACATTTTATTTCCCACTGTCGTGAGCATGTAGCCTTATGTGTTTGTTTGTCATAATGGTGCAGCGTATATTTTAATATCACACAGTAAAAGTTAAAGGGGTTGGCCACTTTGTTAGCACTCATTAAAACTGTAAAGAAAGCAGGCAGACAATAAACTTCCTCATATATCTTGTGCAGCAGATCTGCCTGGTTCCTTTGCTATTGGCAGCCATGCCCCCTCTGTGCTTCTCTCATAGCTCCCTGCCTCGTCCATGCCAGCACCTGCTCTAGTCCATGGAAGGAGTGTGCTGCTCCTGGGTCCTAAAGGCACCCTGCTTGTGTCAGAGAAGTTTCCTTCTGCTATGACTTCAGTCCTGACTATACAGGGCTGAAGGGGCTTAGCAGAGAAACTTGTTAGAAGCTGAAATAAAGAAACTTTGCAAGAGGAAGAGAGAATGAGGAGAATCTGTGATGTAACTCACTGACTGCAGTGATGTAGCAGAGCCAGAAAGGTGCTGTGGACAACAAAGTGTGAGCAATCCTAGTGTCTGTCCTGTCTATGACCACTCTGCAATGTGATCTTATCACAGACATGTTTATTCCAGCCAGACCAACAGGTCAGGAGCTTTAACCCCTTCTGAGCTGTCAGTATGGCTGAGGTCAGTGATTTCAGCAGCAGTCACTGATGTCATCTGTAAATATGTGCCCTCTCCTTCCTGCACACTGTATATAGTGATATATGATGCCCCCAATACAGTGATATGTGATCACCACTTTATACTGTATATAGTGATGTGTGACCCCCTGTATACAGTAATAGTTGACACCACCACCATACACTGTATATACTGATGTGTGACCCCCCCCCACCACTGCATACAGAGATCTGTGAACCCCTGTACAGTGACCCCTTTATACTGTATATAAAGATGTGTGACCCCCCTGTACATTATATATAGTGATTTGTGACCCCCCCTGTACATTATATATAATGATGTGTGACCCCCTGTACATTATATATAGTGATGTGTGACCCCCTGTACTTTACATATAGTGACTTGTGACCCCCCTGTACATTATATATAGTGATGTGTGACCCCCCTGTACATTATATATAGTGATGTGTGACCCTCTCTACATTATAGTGATGTGTGACCCCCTGTACATTATATATAGTGACTTGTGACACCCCTGTATGTTTATATATAGCTATTTGACTACACTCATTTCCTTTTTCCCCCAGATGAAGGGTAGTCATATATTCATAGATGATTGATGGGCTGTCAGCTGGGAGCAGATCGTATGATGATAGACAGGAGGCTCCTCTGTATGTCAGCAGATCAATTTGTGCAGTCCGTGCACCTAAACAGAAATCTGACAGCTCAGAGCTGCCATAGATTTCTGGCTTCATTTGAGTCAGAAAACTGGTGAAAATGAACATAAATTTGTTGGGGTGACTGGTCACGCCCGGTCTCTCCCATTGTCACGCCCTTTAAAAAAAAAAAAAAAGCGCAGTTAAAAATTTGCAAACACATAGAGGGAGATTTATTAAAACTCCTGTAAAGGAAAACTGGCTTAGTTGCCCATAGCAACCAATCAGATTCCACCTCATTTCCCAAAGGTGCTTTGAAAAATGAAAGGTGGAATCTGATTGGTTGCTATGGGCAACCAAGCCAGTTTTCCTTTACACCAGTTTTGATAAATCTGTCCCATAGTTTGCAACTTTTTAACACCACTTTTTAGGAACAAGGGAAATGATAACCTTCCCCCCTCATTCTGTTTTTGGCTTACATCCAGTGGCACAACTAGAAATGACTGGGCCCCACAGCAAATTTATGAAAAGGGTAACACCCCCCCGCCTTTACTGTTGGGACTGGGGCGTTCTTTATTATATATATTTATATTGCTATGTCTGTACAACAGTTATTCACTGATAACTGGGTTATTGATATTAGCTAAGGGGCTCTTGTCTCTATGGGAACACAGGTGGGCGGGAGGTCATGTGACTTCTCCTCTAGACATGCTTGCTGCAGTGCATGCTGGGATTGTTACTTTCACTTTGCAGCTGCTCCTCCCACACAGCCTGTCTGAGGGAGCTCCTCCAGGGAAGTGTGTCATGGTGAACAGGTTAGATAAATGACGTACAGCCAGTACATGTCACCTGAGAAATACTTCATAGTGTTGGCTATTGTCTGGGGGAATTTTGGAATTTTGATACTTAGGGTGGCCAACCCCTTTAAGTTTTATCTTTCGATCTCTAATTTGAGGTCCTGTTTTTGCTGCTTATAAATTGGGAGTAATAATTTTGGAAACACCCCACAGTGGTTCCCATACCATACATTTTTGAGAACTTGTCACAGCAGGAATACTCCTTTAAATAACAATCCTCCAGATATAACATGTTTATATGTCTTTTTTTTCTTTTTTAAGTTTTCCGTGGTTTGTCTTGCAAACCCAAAATCAGATCCATTCAGTTTTACTCCACTAGCAGTCCATTCCCAGGGTTATATGATATTAAGACCAGTGATCTTCAAACTGCTGATGGAATTTTTTTAGGCAAAGGCAGCCTTAAAAGCAGCATTACCCAGAGTCCTCGGGGAATTGTAATTGTTACAGTGTGCATGTCCCCTTTAAGCAGGGCACACTTATGCTAAATGTACTAATACTTTCCAAGAGGAGATACCCCTTTTACCATACAATAAGAAGGCATCAGTTTGCACTTCTCTCGCCAATAGAAAGAGAAAGCAATTAAAAAAAACACTCCACCCGAATAGCCAGCAGTTATTCAACCTTTATCCACTCGATAATAGCAGTGTTCACCCCTGGGGTTTTGCACTTGCGAGCAATGAATACACTTCCCGGGTGAATGAACATGGAGCCTCCACCCGGTCCCCTCTCCATGCATCAGTGTCCACTTTAAATTAATTTATTTTATTTATAATTTTGTTCAGCCGAGCCTCATTATTTTCCGGGCCACTGGGTGTCAGCTCGGGTCTTATTTCTCAAAGCATCTGAGGACGGAGTTATGACTATTTTGCATAATTCATTCATATTATGTATAGTGCTAACAAATACTCATTGTACCAGCCATTTCTTCTTCACGGCACAACCGATTTTGCATATCAAGCAAGGGAACAAGGGACTGTTGGTTAATGGTGTTTGCCATGTCTAACAGAA
Organism: Rhinella marina; assembly: GCA_900303285.1. Taxonomy (NCBI): domain Eukaryota; kingdom Metazoa; phylum Chordata; class Amphibia; order Anura; family Bufonidae; genus Rhinella; species Rhinella marina. Next base: position 223,153 of record ONZH01000859.1, read on the forward strand.
GGCCTACTACCATGGGGTTTCCCGGTCAATTCCAGTTTGATATATGAGGTTATTATAGGCAAGTAATGAATGCTAAGTGGAGCCTGTCACCCGCTCTTTGCCTCAAGGAGCACAAGTCCCCAGACAGAGCTCGGAAGCGGCACGGCTCAGGGTGTCGCCGCTGATTTGTGTACGCTTGTGATAGTCGAAGCCTCTCGTTGTTCTACAGACCATAAACACCTGATAGAAATTGATGGATCTTTAATAGGGGACAGCACTTAAACAATTTCTTCTTGTTCTGCGGCATTAAGAATAAACATATCATTAATCTTAATGCACTCGCACATTCTTCAGCACCGAGATGTTGTAATGGCGCATTATATCCCCTCCAGGATACTTTTGTAATAAGTTTTAGACAGGGACTGGGTTATAATTTTCACTTCGGTTCTTCCCGACATAGCTGCGTCCTACATGACTACTGCAATTAAACATGGTGCCTCATTCTAGGCTGAAGTAATGTCATTACATTAGATAAATCGGAAGGTTTGGGCTGATGTCACACACAGCTTTTTGTGGAAGTTTTTCATGCAATTTTTTAGACCTGAAGCCAGAAATGGATTTAAAAAGAGTGAGAAATATAAAGGATGGGCTTATATTTCTTACTGATGGATCTACTTTTGGCTTTGACTCAAAAAAATTAGGCCTCATCCGTAAGTCTTGGGCCTTGTTCACATTTCCCTTTTTCACTGACGTTTGCTGTCTGCATTTTTCACGGACAACACACGTACCCATTGATTTAAATTTTTTCACTTTTCAGTATTTTTTTACTGACTGTGGGTCAGTAAAAAAATCACGGAGGCATGCACGCCCATTGAAGTCTTTGGGTCCGTGAAAATAACGGATACAACACAAATGGTGTGTGCATTTTTTTACTGAAGACTGATAGGATATTCTTATAGCTCACGTCAGTGAATGACACATGGATGGTGAAAACAGACACATGGACCAACTACGGATCCTTCATGGACATCTTCACGGATGAAACACGCACGCTTTTTTTCACCGAAGTGTCACTGACACGGAAATATGGACAGGGCCTTATGCCACAAAAAATCTGCGTGTGACATCACCCTCAGAATGGAGCAAGCTAGGGATGGCAAAGCACTTGGTAATCGTAATCGTTTGGCTCTGGAGTTTCTTTACCTCTAAAAAAATGCCATAATAAGTGCAAGCGCTGTTCCTGTGTTTTTGCTAGTTTTTTGTGTGCCATTTTTTGCATGTATTGGGAGAGATTTATCAACCCTTTAAGACAGACGGGTTTGTGACTTTTTAAATGGCACTTGCACACTGGGTGCCTGCTGTCAGAGGGGTGCCAGAGCCCAGAAGCAATGAGCGCTTCCTTCAGTACAGATGGAAGCACTCATTGCTGGAGCATCGGGAAGCTGCGCTCCTGTCAGTCAACTCCCCGTGCTCCATCTCTCCTGCACTGAATGGCGAAGCAGGAAGACTTCTCCTGCTCCACTATTCAGCCTGCAGACACAGATCGCGCTACTGGCCTGTATGGGAGGAGCCTGCAGACTGGGAGTCTGCCTGTGCTCCTCCCACACAGTGCTGCAGAGTCATCTCTGTCTGCACGGGAAAGCTGGTTGTGAGCTTCAGGAACGGGACAAGGTGAGTAGATACTGTGTTTTTTTTTTCTTTAACAGAGGGGGCACAGTGGGCATTACTACTACAAAGTGGGCACAGAAGGTTGTAAAGTTTGATTGACTCCTTACATGGCAAAATTTTGCACCTTTTTGGGGTTGTCAGCCCCATTCACAACTTTTCCAAAAATGGGTAAGGCCTCTTTCACACGAGAGATATGGATTGTGTCAGGATGCTTTAAGGGTGTGTTCAGTGAAACTCACACCATTTTGCAAGCAAGTTCTGTTAGTTTTGTCTGCGATTGCGTTCAGTTGTTAAGTTTTTTTCCGCACGGGTGCAATGCGTTTTGATGCATTTTTCAGGCATTTGAAAAAAAAAAGAGGGTTTACAAACAACATCTCTTAGCAACCATCAGTAAAAAACTGTATCTGCACTTGCTTCCAGATGCAATGCGTTTTTCACTGAAGCCCCATTCACTTCTATGGGGCCAGGTCTGCATGAAAAACACAGAATATAGAACGTGCTGCAATTCTCACGCAACGCAGAAATGATGAGTGAAAAAAAACACTCATGTACACAGACCCATAGAAATAATGGGTCAGTATTCAGTGCGGGTGCTATGTGTTCACTTCACGGTTTGCACCCGTGCGGAAAACTCGCTTGTGTGAAAGAGGCCTTAAGGGGTGGGGAGTGTGCAAGGTCAAGCATAGATGGGCCAGCACATTTATTATATTACTACTACTACTACTACTACTACTACTATATTATAAACTATGCGAGGAACTTGATCTAGATTATACATGAAATCCACATCAACTGCTTTGGTGGTGTAGATTTCAGTTCTGGTGCATTGACAGATTATTGCACCTCTTAGGCTAGTTTCACACTAGCGGCAGCACGGATCCGGCTGGTGAAGGGGTGTGAAACTAGCCTTAAAGATTGTGGCACATCTTAAGCCAGTGGGGGATGGATTCAATAGGGTTTTCTGAGTGTTTTATACTACTGACCTATCCTCAGGAAAAGTCATCAGTATCTGATCCGTGGGAATTCGACTCCCAGGACCCCTGCCAATCAGCTGTTTGAAGAGGCTGTGGTGAAGCAGCTGTGCTTTGTATCCCAGTTTAGCCCTATTCACTTGAATGAAACTGAGCTGCGCCTAGGCCACGTGACTGATGAACATGATGTCACTGGCTTAGGGTCTATTCACACGACTGTATTTCTGGTTCCGCATCTGTTCTGCAATTTTGTGAAACGGGTCTGGACCTATTCCTTTCAATGGGACTGCAAAAGATATGGACAGCACACTGTGTGCTGTTCACATCCGTTGTTTCATTCCACGGCCCAGAAAAAGAATAGGCATTTCAATTATAAGCTGTCCATGTGCGTTCCACATGGCCGGTACCACTGTTTTGCAGATCTGCAATTTGCGGACTACAAAACACTCATGGCCGTGTGAATGGATCCTTAGGGCAGGAGGCTGTCGTGCCCACAGTGGTTTCGCAGCCTCTTTGAGCAGCTGATTAGTGGAGGTCCTGGGAGTTAGACCCCCACTGATCAGATACTGATGACCTTTACTGAGAATAGGTCATCTGTATAAAGCACTTGGAAAACCCCTTTAGTACTAGGTTGTAAAAGGATGGTCTTAAATCTCCCCCTATGTGTCTCTCTACTTACTGCTACTGAACCAGCAAAAAGTATAGTAAATTAATTAATACATTTTTTTACAGTAAAAGTTTGGTAGTCTGGTGTTTGATAGCCAGGAAATCCTAATAATGTGAAAAAAGGCACACAAGAATAATAAAAAACACTGTCATAATCCATCATCAGATCTTCTATAGCAGGTCCACAGTGTGGGTCTACAATATCTCTGGAGGTGGAAGGTCACTTTGTAGGGCTGCATTGTTGAATGCAGCAGCTCACTGGGGGATCAGATCACCATAAAGGAATGAATGGCAGGGCAGACGACTAAAAACAAATCACTTTTCAAAGCATTCAATACTGACCAGTGACTGGCATATACTCCATGCAGTCAATACTTCAAGAATTGAGCAATTAAGGTCTCTTATTTTTCATCCATGTGATATCTGCATTTTTTGTGGACAGCAAATTATAGAACATGTCCTATTCCGCTCCGTAGTTGTGAATGAGAATAGCCCTCTCTATTGGCGGGTGTGATAAAAAAATAAGGAACGCACATGGAAGGTATCTGCATTTTTCAGATCTGCTTTGTGGTCGGAAATACGGACACGGCTGTGTGCATGAAGCCTAATGTAGAGAATCTGAGAGAATCTTTATGCAGTTTTTTCTGGGTACGGTAGCAGTGGGAAGTACCTTTAGGCCTCATGCTCAAGGCCTGCAAGGCCGGATATGGTGCATTCCTGTGGCTCCCCAGTATGGAGCTGGGTGAAGGAATTCTCTCTTAGAAGAAATACATCTGAGACAAGGGATTTTTCTCTTTTTGGGTTTCATATAAATATGAGAGAAAATAATTCTCTTTATACATCCATAGGAAATCACAGTATTTCTGAGGTACTGTAGGGCTTTATAGGCACAGTTCAAAGCTTTGAAGGAGCTACAGTATAAGGCTTACTTTCGCATCTGCGTTTTTGCTGCATCAGCAAAAACGCATCCAGTATATAATACAACTGTCTGCATTGACAGTGAATGGGGGCAAAACTGAAGAGTGTTACTCCAGTTTTGAGATCTTATTACAGATCTCAATACCAGAAAGGAAAATGCAGATGTGAAACTAGCCTAAAGCCTCATTCACATGGCCGTTGCCCAGCCATGGCTGTATTGAGGCCCGCATATGGCGGGGCTGCGATACATGGGCACCAGCTGTGTGCACCCTGCATCACGGATTACGGTCCCATTCACTTGAATGGGTCCGCAATGCGGTGCGGAATGGAGGCACGTATCGGAACCGCACGGAAGCACTAAGGAGTGCTTCCGTGGTGCTTCTGTCCTTGCCTCCACACTGCAAAAAAATAGAACTATTTTTTTGCAGTGCGGACAGTCGGATGCGGATCGTGGACCCCATTGAAGTGAATGGGTCCACGATCCGCATGCGGAAACACCACAGTAAGTGCCCGTGCATTGTGGACGGCAATTTGCAATCCGCGCACGGGCACGGCTGGCACATGTTCATTTGCATGAGGCCTAATAATGTTGTATGTCTGAGCTCTCAGGCTGAATATAGGGGGAGATTTATCAAAACTGGCCTAAAGGAAAACTTAGTTGTCCATAGTTACCAATCATATTCCACTTTTCACTTTCTAGAGGATCTGTGAAAAATGAAAAGTGGAATCTGATTGGTTGCTATGGCCAGATTTTTCTTTACAATAGTTGCTATAATTCTCCTACTTTAGGTATTTGATAGATTTTTAATATTACTGCTCTATAGAATGATGTCCATGACTATTGTCATTTCAACACATGAGGGGGCCCTGCCCTCTTACCCCTTGTACTAGCCCTGATGCTTGCTGGCACATGGTCAACAGGTTAAACACCCCTGCGATAGAGGCCTGACACAAAAACAGTGTAAAGTTGCTCAGTCCATAGTCCTGTGTTGGCTGCATAGCACCATTTCAGGCCTAAAATATCCAATACGCGACTTGTGTAGCTCCCTCAGGAGACATTTCTTACCTCCTTCTAAAAAAAACTTAAAAAACTGCTCAAATATGCTTTTTAATTATTCCTGTACTACGGATACAGACGGTGACATTGAGAAGGTACTAAGCAAAGTGTATATGTATTGCCACTAAGGGTGCAAATTGTGACAATTTTCTGTAAGCCCGATCCACAGAGCTGCGCTTATTTCCATTTCCTGGTATCAGGGGTCCATTGCAGTAATTGGCATGCAGATTGCATCTAAGAAACCTGATATGTGGAATAAAGGACCCTTCTACATAGAATAATGAACCGACACTGTGTTGATGGATGAAGGAATGAAGAGGTGGGGGAGAGTCAGCTGGGAAAGGGGGAGGTCAATGGAAATGTAAAATTATATACATGTATATTTCCCATAAATTATGCCTCTTTTGTCCTTGTAAGTCTTGATTTTGCCCAAGCATCATTTTTCATTTTTTCCTTCAATTTCTCTGCCCGCTCATTCTTCCTTGAGATATTGTCTTCTTATTAAGTTTATTTAATTTCCTATTTGCTGTAGGTTTAATTTCTTCTTCCACTATCTCTTCATTCATCATTTTCCCTTTTTTACTACCTCCACCGTATGTTTTTTCCCCTTTATGTCTTTCTCTGGTTTTACCTTGAAGGGATATTTGATGGAAGTGACTTTTGGTTTTTGATGAAGTGTTAAAGCGAAAGGCAAGGTATTAACCCGGAATCACAGTTCATTAGTTGTACGGCTTCTGGCAGTAATTCTACTAGATATTAATTACATAGCAGGAATTAATTGGCGTACACTTTAGTGCAGCTTCAATCAGTGCTAAATCCTGCAACGACTTATATAAAATGATAAGCTGTCATGGTCTGTACCAGGCACTATGGATCATTCAGAGACTGGAAGAAGCTCTATGTCTGATTTAGCTTATAGGCAAAATACAATTTATATACTATTCAGTAAGATTTCTTAACCAATAAGAGTTTATTGGTTAAGAAAAAGAAAAAAAAGTCAATGAAAAAAGTAAGTCAATGAAATTAGGCACAATGGAGTAAAAAAAAAAAAAAGCATAAAACTGAGTAAATTTAAAAGGGTTTTGCTATAAACATTTAAGAGGGTTTTCCTATAAACATTTCTGCCCAAAAGATGGCTGATAAATGTATGATCGTTGGGAATTCCACAGATCATGAGAACAAGGGTTCCTGAGTCTCCTGTGTGAATCAATTAGTAGTGTGAATGTTTGGCCACCACTCCATTCACTCCCTATGGGACTAAGGGAGATAAACAAGAGACTCCAGGTCTTGTGATCGGTGGGGGTCCCAGTGATCAGGTAGAGAGAAGATAGGAAGTACATGTCAGAGCTCGTACTCTAAAGGACCATTTCTAGTTCTCCAGTGAGACCTTCACTCCAGGAAGAGTATCAGAATGAAGAAGCCTGCTTTCCAAAAAGTTACAGCATAAAAAGACAGTAGTGTGATCAGCAAAACCTCAGCTTCACAGACCTTGCTGCCAGTGAGGTAAAACAGGTCAGACACTCATCACCTAGAATAACCATCACACCATACTAACTACAAGCTTGTATCACACAGTGGAAATCTATATCCACAAGTGTCTGCAAGTACCATTTAACTGCCACACAACCAGCCACTATATCTTCTCATCTGGTGCCAGAAACTGCACTTTGTACTCACTACTGCTGGATGTGCCACAAGTTATATTTTGCACTAAGTAAGGAAAGACTGTTATACTTTTACTTCTAGCCTGATTCTTCAAACCACAGTACTGATCCCCAGCAAGTAATGGCCTAAGGGAGTACAATGTGACACAACATCTCATCAGAGCCACTACCACTGCCATCCTCTCCTCAAATTACAGGTATGCTCAAGATTTTTATCTCTAAGATAACTTAAAGGGGTTGTATCATGACTAGGGATGAGCGAACCGAACCGTAACGAACCAGATTCGTTACGAACTTTCCCAAAAGTTCGGTTCGTCACCGAACCGAATTTTGAGAAAGTTCGTAACGAATCTGGTTAAAATAACGGCGACGCAAAATATACGCATATTTGAGAATGTACGCTAATGCGTACGCTAATGCGTTTGAATTCATAAAATGCGTACACATTAGCGAACATTCTCAAATATGCGTATATTTAGGGTATGGAATATGCCATGTTCACTAATGTGTACACGCATTTTATGAATTCATACGCATTAGTGTACATTATTAAGTAGCGTACCTTTGACAACGCTAGACTGTATGTTTGTTACTTGAGTAGGAATGTTCGCAGGCGCAGTGTATGCATACGCTAATGCGTACATATTCAGTTAAGTAGCGTACCTTTGACAACGCTAGACTGTATGTTCGTTACTTGAGTAGGAATGTTCGCAGACGCAGTGTATTTGTACGCTAATGCGTACATATTCAGTTAAGTAGCGTACCTTTGACAACGCTAGACTGCATGTTCGTTACTTGAGTAGGAATGTTCGCAGATGCAGTGTATGAGTACGCTAATGCGTACATATTCAGTTAAGTAGCGTACCTTTGACAACGCTAGACTGTATGTTCGTTACTTGAGTAGGAATGTTCGCAGACACAGTGTATGAGTACGCTAATGTGTACATATTCAGTTAAGTAGCGTACCTTTGACAACGCTAGACTGTATGTTCGTTACTTGAGTAGGAATGTTCGCAGACACAGTGTATGAATACGCTAATGTGTACATATTCAGTTAAGTAGCGTACCTTTGACAACGCTAGACTGTATGTTCGTTATTGTGCGGGAATGTTCGCAGACACAGTGTATGAATACGCTAATGTGTACATATTCAGTTAAGTAGCGTACCTTTGACAACGCTAGACTGTATGTTCGTTACTTGAGTAGGAATGTTCGCAGACGCAGTGTATTTGTACGCTAATGCGTACATATTCAGTTAAGTAGCGTACCTTTGACAACGCTAGACTGCATGTTCGTTACTTGAGTAGGAATGTTCGCAGATGCAGTGTATGAGTACGCTAATGCGTACATATTCAGTTAAGTAGCGTACCTTTGACAACGCTAGACTGTATGTTCGTTACTTGAGTAGGAATGTTCGCAGACACAGTGTATGAATACGCTAATGTGTACATATTCAGTTAAGTAGCGTACCTTTGACAACGCTAGACTGTATGTTCGTTATTTGTGCGGGAATGTTCGCATTAGCGTACGCATTAGTGTAGATTCTCAAATATGCGTATATTTTGCGTCGCCGTTGTTGAAGTCACTTGGATTTTTTCCACTTTTTTCATTGTAATAGCAACTGCAAGTACACGAAACTATACCCTATCAGACTCCCATTATTGTAGCAGCAATTATTCAGCCGTTATAGCAAGGTTCGTTTTAGGTTCGGTTCGTACGAATCCGAACTTCACGAAAGTTCGCCGAAGCGAAGCGAAGCGAACTTTTCAAAAGTTCGCTCATCCCTAATCATGACACATATATTACATTTTTCTAACCAGCAACTGGATCTCAATACTTTTGCAATTGCAATTAATTGCAGTACGCTATTCTATAAAATCTATAGCGCCACCTGCTCTTTATTCTTTTCCTTATTTTTTTGTCCATCTCAATGAACTGGTCGAATGCGCTCAGTGTAGATCTTCAACTGCCACCAGACATATGTTCTGTTAGAAGCTTAGCTTCCAGGCTGAAGATAATCTAGTAGAACAATTGGAGCAGTGAATGTGGAGACCTCTAGATCCATGTGATGTACAGGACTGGTTCTAGTGGTTTTATTGTCATGCACTATATGATGTTTGATTTTCATTTTTTACATCAATCATGGCATAACCTTTTTCAAGGAGTGCAAATATATATGTATATTTTAAACTGTTTAAAATTGTCTTTTGTCCTGTTGTGTTCTACCATGTCTTCACAGCTTTGTACTATAAAAAATGTATGTGATGTATAAGATGTTAGCCTGTATATAGATTCCTTTGTGCTTCGGTGGAGGCTATAGATAACCTGGAACATTTCACCACTTAACTTACAATATGACTCCTTTCAAAGTCAACCTTGATTGACTTATATCCATTGGCATGTGTCCATATGTTAAAGTGCCTTTTAGCATGAGGTAGTCTCAAAGGTATTTACTTTATTATAGGTATGACCTTAAAATTCACATATGCAGCGCTATATATTATTCCACCACAATGAATGAATATGAGTGACATGAATACGAGCGTTGCTGAATGTGGTCTCCCAGTAAATGTTCTATCTGCAATTATGACGCTTCCTAATTCTTTTAACTCTACCTTGGTTATTTGAATAGCAAATATATACAGACTAACATAAAGCTGAACTCCATAGTTTGTTAATATAATAATGTGAAAAGTATTCAAAAAAGCAGTAGGTCACGCACAGTAAGTCCACTGTGACCTGTAGGCGATTTTGTCACCTAAAGTAGCACCATTACATTTGGTTAATACCAAAATGTCCTTTTTTATGTATTTGCACTTATTTTATGTTCTGTAAGAAAATGTAAAGTGAGCGAATTGAAGTCCACAAAGAGAACTTTGATCCGAATTTCAGGGCAAATCCGATTCATTGTGAAGCCAAATTTCCTTGTGCTTCATGGTAACAAATCGATTTTCTCTGAATGGCAGCAAAAAACAAACAAACACAAATTATTCTTACCTCATCCGTTTGAGAGCGAAGAGCCGGTCGCCGATGGATAGGTCATCAGTATAAAAGTCTCATAAAGTCCCTTTAAGTTAGAAAGAGTAGAGGCGCAAATGTATAAATTACAAGTTTTACTGAATCTTTTCCCACAAAACTATATATCAATATGCTCAGCTTCTCCTGCTCTATAACATGCTGTCTGTAGATTGCCCTGAATTTCATGGTGACAGGTTCTCTTTAAATGGGTCAAACCTGCAATACCCTCAAGTGCTGATACTCTATGTACATGTATGGTGTGTAGGTACTGTAGGCAGACTAAGGTAAAAATTGAAGAGGCTATTGCACCAGTACCATGGCCCCTTCAAACAGATGAGAGTCAGATAAACACCAGTCTGACATTGATGGCCTATCCATAATATGCTAATCCCATAAAGTCCTTTGGGAGGTGGTAGTGGAATGTTGAACTTTTCTGTGCTGAGAATTTTTTTAGTGCTACTGTTTGATTTTTAATAGATGTTGCCATCAGAAAATTATCAATTGTTTAAATCAAGTTTTTTAAAACCTATTTTTAGAGTTTTGGGTGATGTTATAGTTAATTTTTCAAATCACTATCTATATTTAAAAAAACATCCTAAGACACTGTAGGTTTTACAATGACCACTAAACCTAATAATTGATGCCACATTTTGGTCTGCTCAGAAAACTTCTCAGCAGTCATCTCATTATCACAAGCAGGGTTACAATGGCAGATATTATCTATGTATAGATAACACAAGATCCACCATTCACAATAGGTGATATCACAGCCTATCTAATCCCTCTTGACTTCTACTTAGATCACAGAGCATGCCTAGAACACTCTCCCCTAGAAGTCTATAAGGTCCCCTACTGTTCACTATGTCTATGCCCCATGAACAGCTCAGGAAAGATGGCCACCCCCACAATTATGTTCAGGAAATAGAATAAAAAAAATCTACAATCAGAAAATAAAACCAGATGAGAAAAAAATTTACAGCTGCAGTCCAAAGGAATATGCTGAACTGCATGTGATCGTGTGGACTTCAACTACTTAGATGACTTCAGAGAGATAGCTAGCTTTATCACTTTTGGAGAAGAGCTAATTTGCATACAAGTAGAGATGAGTGAATAATTTCTATTGATTTGGAATTAGTTCATCCTGATTTTTTTAAAATTCGGATTCTAAAAAACCTGAATTTCTTGAGATTCGATTCGGGCAAATGAGAAAGAGGTAATGGTCCTCTGGAAAAGAAATGTGCAAATCAATCCCCTTTCCAAAAGGAAAGAAAACTAAATGTCTCCGTGTAACACTCCTCTGGAAGAGAGATGTGCGAACCAGTCAGGAAAAAAACCTGATACTCATACCAGAACACATCTCTTTCAAAAGGAAAAGAATAGTGATGATCGAGCACCCCGATGTTCGGGTGCTCGGGTGCTCTGGCCGAACACTAGGTGGTGCTCGAGTGCTTGGCCAAGCACCCGAGTATAATGGAAGTCAAAGGGAGAAGACCAGGCACCCCCTGCTCGGATGAGGGGAGGGTGTCTGGTCCATAGGGAAACATCAGAAAATGGTGGAAACACCACAGAAATGGTTAGGGAGGATGTCTGGATGCATCTTGGACACCAACGTCGCTGCTATTAACAATGATGGCTATTACGCCACTTTTACGGAATGACAAAAATACCCCCCCAAAACCCAAGATAACATCGATTTTACAGGAAATATTGTTAGGAAACATAGATTTACTTTATGTGCGTACGTTAAGCGCAAGTGCTGCCAAAAATTACACGGATGAGGCACTCCCATACAACCAGTATATCATATAAAGGAGGGCCTCATTCACATTGTGATATAATTGTGGGACTCCAACACTCATAGCACTAAGGGAAAGGGCTGCCAAACATTACAAGGAACAGGCACTCCAATACCCCCTTTATTACACATAAAGGAGTGCATCAGACACACCCTTGAAAAATTAAGATTGATGGCCTGCTGCTGACATGCAAAAACAATAGTGGTGACGTGCTGCTGCTGAGCTGACCGTGTAAAAAATTATGAGCGACATCCTGCTGCTGAGTTGACCGTCTAAAAAATTAAGGGTGACACGCTGATGCCGATCAAACTGTCCCAAATTTAAGGCTGACACGCTGCTGCCGAGCAGAACATCAAAAAAATGTACGTGTGACATGCTGCTGCCGAGCAGAAAGTCAAAAAAATTTACGGGTGACACGCTGCTGCCCATCAAACTGTCCCAAATTTAGGGGTGACACGCTGCTGCTCATCAAACTGTCCCAAATTTAAGGTTGACATGCTGCTGCCTATCAAACTGTCCCAAATTTAAGGTTGACACGCCGCTGCCGAGCAGAACGTCAAAAAAATTTATGGGTGACACGCTGCTGCCCATCAAACTGTCCCAAATTTAAGGGTAAAACGCTGCTGCTCATCAAACTGTCCCAAATTTAAGGTTGACACGCTGCTGCCCATCAAACTGTCCAAAATTTAAGGTTGACACGCTGCTGCCGAGCTGACGGTAAAAAAAATTTAAGGGTGACGCGCTGCTGCCCATCAAACTGTCCCAAATTTAAGGTTGACACGATGCTGCCCATCAAACTGTCCCAAATTTAAGGTTGACACACTGCTGCCGAGCAGAACGCCAAAAAAATTTATGGGTGACACGCTGCTGCCCATCAAACTGTCCCAAATTTAAGGTTGACACGCTGCTGCTAATCAAACTGTCCCAAATTTAAGGTTGACACACTGCTGCCCATCAAACTGTCCCAAATTTAAGGTTGACACGCTGCTGCTCATCAAACTGTCCCAAATTTAAGGTTGACACGCTGCTGCCGAGCTGACCGTAAAAAAAATTTAAGGGTGACATGCCACTTAGCTGAACGTCTGAAACATTATAAGTGATATGTAGCAGAGCTGAGTGTGTTAAAAATTATTTTTGACATGCCGCTTAGCTTACCGCCTGAAACATTATGTGTGACATGTAGCAGAGCTGAGCGTGCAAAACATTATGGTTGAGGGCCTACTGGTGAGCTGACCGGCAAAAAAATTATGGTGCAGGCCCAGGTGGTAAGCTGCCCGGCTACAAAAATTATGATGCAGGCCCAGTTGGTGAACTGACCGGCTAAAATATTATGGTGCAGGACCAGCTGGTGAGCTGACCGGCTATAAAATTAGGGTGCAGGCCCAGTTGGTGGACTTCGAGGGCAGCCTAATAATCAGTTTCATATGATGGAGGAAGAGGAGGAAGAGGATGAGAAGAAGAAGGGGTACACGATAATACAGTGTATTCAATACACCCTAAAAGCCAGATTTAAGGTTTCTTCATGTTAAGCCGCTTTCCTCTGGTGGAGTAAAGAAGTCAGGGGCAATCCAGGCCTTGTTCATTTTGATAAGCGTCAACCTGTCAGCATTGTCAGTTGACAGGCGGATGCGCTTATCAGTAATTATGCCCCCAGCGGCACTAAATACCCGCTCAGACAAAATGCTGGTGGCAGGGAAGGGCAGCACCTCCAAGGCATACAGCGCCAGTTACTGCCACATGTCCAGCTTAGACACCCAATAATTATATGGCACAGAGGGATCGCTGAGGACGTTGACACGGTCATCTACGTACTCCTTTACCATCTTCCAAAACTTTTCACTCCTTGTCACACTAGGCCACTCATCAGGGTGAGGGTGCTGGCAGGGTGTCATAAAACTGTCCCAGGCCTTGGAGAGTGTCGCCCTGCCTTTGTTGGAACTGCTGTGTGTTCCCCTCGTCTCCCCTCCTCGGGTGGCCAAGGAACTACATACTCTGCCGTTAGCGTTGTCAGATGGAAATTTGTGGAGCAATTTTTCGACAAGGGCCTTCTGGTATTGCAACATTTTACTTGTCCTCTTCACCACAGGAATGAGAGATGGGAAGTTGTCTTTGTAGGGGGGGTTGAGAAGGGTGAACAACCAGTAATCGGTGTTGCCTAATATGCGTATAACGTTAGGGTCACGGGAAAGGCAGCATAGCATGAAGTCAGCCATGTGTGCCAGAGTCTCAACAGACAAGGCTTCGCTCTCCCCACCAGGAGCATGACTCTCAATATCCTCCTCGTCCTCTTTCTTCTCTTCAGCTCATCCATGCCGAAGAGATGGTGTAAACGTGGTATGGCTACCCTGTGTAGCGGTGGCAACTGTCTCCTGCTCCTCCTCCTCCTCCAATTCACGCTGAGAAGATGAACCGAGGGTGGTCTGGCTATCACCCTGTGTAGGGTCTTCCCCCATTTCCACCTCTTCCACACGCAGAGCATTGGCCTTTATTGTGAGCAGCAAGCTTTATAGTAGACACAGAAGTGGGATGGTTATGCTGATAATTGCATGATCGCTGCTCACCATCTGTGTAGATTCATCAAAGTTGCGTAACACCTCACAGAGGTCACACATCAATGCTCACTCGTCGCTTGTGAAGAGCGGAAGCTAACTAGAAAGGCGCCGACCGTGTTGCAGCTGGTATTCTACTACTGCTCTCTGCTGCTCACAAAGCCTGCTCAACATGTGGAAGGTGGAATTCCATCTCGTGCTCAGGTCGCACAGCAGTCGGTGAGCCGGCAACCGCAAGTGCTGCTGAAGCGTTGCCAGGCCGTCTGAAGCTGTCGGTGACTTGCGCAAATTGGGGTAGGTTTTCAGAAACTGCTGAACCACTAAGTTGAATACATGGGTCAGGCATGGTATGTGTGGGAGGTTGGCCAGCTCCAAAGCCGCTACCAAGTTGCGGCCGTTATCGGATACAATGCCTAGCTGTAGGTTGACTGGTGAGAGCCACAGCTCAGCCTGTTCCCTTTTGCCATGCCACAGCTCTGCGGCGGTGTGCTGTTTGTCACCCAGGCAAATAAGCTTCAGCACGGCCTGTTGCCGCTTACCGACTGCTGTGCTACACTGCTTCCAGCTACTGACAGAAGTCTGAGTGGTGCTGCAAGATGGCAATTCTGCATGGGAAGAAGTGGAGGAGGAGGTGGAGGAAGAGAAGGTGGGGTTGCAGCCGCTACTGTAGGTGGTGGCGGAAATCCGGATGGAAGTAGGGCCCACAATCCTCAGCGTGGGTAGCACCTGTGCCATCCCAGGGTACGACTCGCTCCCAGCCTCCACAACGTTCACCCAGTGTGCCGTCAGGGAAATGTAGAGTCCCTGGCCACAAGCGCTTGTCCATGTGTCAGTTGTTAAGTGGACCTTGCCAGTAACTGCGTTGGTCAGGGCACGGGTTATGTTTCTGGACACATGCTGGTGTAAGGCAGGGACGGCACACCGGGAAAAATAGTGGCTGCTGGGGACTTTGTAACGAGGGACAGCTGCCGCCATCAGGCTGCGAAAGGCCTCGGTGTCCACCAGCCTAAACGGCAACATTTCAGGGCCAGCAACTTGGAAAGTTGCACGTTTAGAGCTATGGGCTGTGGGTGGGTGGCAGGGTATTTGCACTTGCGTTCAAATGCCTGAGGTAAGGACATTTGAACGCTGCGCTGGGAAATTGAATTGGACGTGCTGGCTGATGGTTCCTGCAAAGGTCTAGGTGCAGGGCGGGAGGCATCTGGGCCTGCGTCTTGGACAGCAGGTAACAGAGGGGAAGAGGAGGCAGTGGTGTGACCTGCAGACACAGATCGTGGACCCAAGCGTTCGGCCCACCTTTTAGGGTGCTTTGCTGCCATGTGGTGGATCATGCTGGTGGTGGTAAGGTTGCTGGTGTTTACGCCCCTGCTCATCTTGGTATGGCACAGGTTACAAATTACAATACGTTTATCGTCAGAACTTTCCTTAAAAAACGCCAGACTGTGGAACACCTAACCCTTGGCAAGGGAGCTTGCCATAAGGGGCTGCTCCGGGGAACAGTTGCGGGCCTGGTTGGCATGGCCTGCCTTCTGCCTTTTGCCACCCCACTGCCTCTTCCAGCCTGTTGCGCTGCTGCGGATCCCTCCCCCTCTGTACTGCTGTCCTCGCTCGGCTTGCCACCTTCCGAGGTTGGGTCAGCTATTTCATCGTCCACCACCTCCTCTTACACATCCTCACTCTGGTCCTCCTCCTGACATGGTGAACTAACAAGAACCTGACTTAACTGCATCTCATCCTCATCCACAACCTCTTGAGACACTAATTGCCCTTGACTTATTGGCAACTGTGTCTCATCATCATCATGTACCTTATGAGACGCTAGTTGCCGTTCCCCACTGTCATCTTCTTCAGACTGTGTTTGCTCAATAGGTTGGGAATTAGGGCACAATATCTCCTCATGTCCCACTTCAAGCAGCCTTGGCGAGAGGCCCAAGCCAAGGAACGGCGATCAAAAAAGGTCCTCGGAATATCCTAATGTGGCATTATTTCTTTGTTCAGACTCTGCATGGTGGGAGGATGGAGGATCAGGGTGAGGATGCGGTTGCCCAGACTCTTGGCTACTGAGACTGGACTTTGTGTAAGAGAGGGTGGTGCTTAACCGACTGGAAGCATTATCAGCTGAAATCCAACCAACTACCTGCTCGCACTGGTGTGGTGACAAGAGTTGTCTTGCGCCGCCCTGCAAACTATGACATGAAGCTAGGAATTGTGGATGACTTTGTCTCTTGGGCTCTGCCAGCAGGCACAGTTTCACTGCGCCCCAAGCCTTCGCCTCTGCGTTCACCATCAGCAGCACGCCCACTTCCCCATTGCTTTCTGCTCGCCTTGCGCATATTGTATAGTATATATGCAACTTGGTCACAACTACAGTAGTGCAGATTTTTATTAAGTGTATGATCAGAAAAATTTAAACGAATGTCCAATATTCTGAATGCGCAAACGTTATCGAGCAGCCGCAAATAAGGAACTGCGGCCTAAATTAATGGTTTTAAATGTAACAACGGATGTCAGCTATATAGACTTTTGAACGGTTGTAATACGCTGTGCACCTAGCGTTACTGACAGGGCACACTTGAGTTTTTTTTTGCCACCCAAAAAAAAAGCTGACCTATTTCACAATGGACTTTGGTCTTTGTGGAACAGAAACAATCTTTCTACCTACCCAAATCCTATCCCTATAGTTTAATTCCCTACTTGCTTTAATTAAACTGCAGAACCAAATGAGGAACTGCCGCCTAAATTAAAGGTATTAAATGTTAACAACAGATGTCAGCTACATAGACTTTTGAACGGTTGTAATTAGGGTGGCCACCTGCTTCATCCCAACAAGTAGGACATTTTAGGCCACACCTCCAACCTGCTAAACCACGCCCCTCTCCCAGTAAGTGCCCGGCAAAAGAAAAAAAAAAAAAAAGAGAGGAAAACCTTAAAGGGGTTGTCAGGGTTCAGAGTTGAACCCAGATGTACCCTTAATTTCACCCAGGCAGCCCGGCAAGGGCAAGGGTTCTTCTGTTCACAATTACACACTGCCCTAATGGGCCGGCTTTACCGCTGCCGTTTTACTGGCCGGCGGGCATTCTGTATCCAGCAGTGTCGGAGTCAGTGAATTCCAGCAGGCTGTTCTCTGCTGGAACAGCCTGCCAGAATCACTAACTCAGATGTGAAAGTAGCCTAATACAGCGCCACATACCTCTTACATCCAGTGACATCTTCTTTGATGTAGACATTCTGTGTCCTCAATCTTCTCCATTCAGACCAGACCGCCATGATGATTTCTTTCAGCCATCTCTTCTCTCTGCGGAATTTGACAGACAGGCATCTTAGTTTCCTACTTTTCCATCATTCTCCCACCTTCTTGAACACCCCATCTTGCCACCCCCAATACTCAGACACTGTGCTCCACAGATAGTACTTCCTTTAGTAATTATTGGCACACAGTGCTTTAAAAAAAATAACTTCGCTACTAAAGTGTAACCAAAATGTTCCCCAAAAATAACTGTGCTAAGCTGATAGCGTGACAGGGTGCCCCCCACAATAATAGTGCTCCTCAAAGTCCCAATAGAAATAATTAGTGCCACCAGTAGAGTCAATGTCCCCATAATGCCCTCATAATGTGTGCCAGTGCCCACTGTGTGCCCCAAAAAATCTTAGTGCCCCCAGTTGAGCTACATAGTTCCCTATAAACTGTGCCAGTATAAAATACTCCTACATAGTGCCCTCATAGTGCTCCTCCCCTTGTCCCCATGGTGGCTGACATAAGGTGCCAGTATAAAATGCCCCCATAATGTGTGCCAGTATAATGAACCCAATAGTGCTGCTCTCCTCCCCTTCTACATAGTGCCCTCCATATGTGTCAGTATATAAAATAGGGCCCACCATAGTGTTCCTCCCCCTCTATAGTGCCCCCATGTGTGCCACTATATGAAATATGACCCCTATAGTACTCCACCCCTCCATAGGGCCATGTGTGCCAGTATATAAAATAGTGTTCTTCGATAGTGCTCCTCCTCTATAGTGCCCCCCATGTGTACCATTATATAAAATAGGGCCCCTGTAGTGCTCCTCCCCCTCCATAGGTCCCCCACTGTGCACCAGTGTATATATATACATTGCCCCCATAGTGCTCCTCCCCCTCCATAGATCCCCCACTGTGCACCAGTGTATATATATATACATTGCCCCCATAGTGCTCCTCCCCCTCCATAGGTCCCCCACTGTGCACCAGTGTATATATATACATTGCCCCCATAGTGCTCCTCCCCATCCATAGGTCCCCCACTGTGCGGCAATATATACAAACATTGCCTCCATAGTGCTCCTCCCCTCCATAGGTCCCCCACTGTGCTCCAGTATATACATACATTGCCCCCATAGTGCTTTTACCCCTCTATAGGCCCCCACTGTGCTCCAAGTCCATTAGCATATTGTAAAATAAAAAAAAAACACCTATACTTACCTCCATGGAGCTGGCAGCAATGCGATGCAGGCCTCTTCTGGCCTGTGTCCCGTGCTGTACGGTTCAGGCGACGCGATGACGTCATTGCGCCGCCTGAGCCGGCCTCTGATAGGCTGCAGGCACTAGGCCTGCTGCCTATCAGATGAATGGGGAAGGGAGACGCCTCTCCCTCCCCTGCCCCGCATATGTCTGCCCCTGCTCCAGACGTCCTGCCAGGTCCTGCTCCCAACTTAACTATAAAAAGGCGGACTTCTGGCCGTCCGTCCGGGCCTTGCGCAGGACGGAGGACCAGGAGTTTAAAAACCGGACTGTCCGGCCTAAAACCGGACGTCTGGCCACCCTAGTTGTAATACGCTGTGCACCTAGCGTTACTGAGATGGCACACTTGGGGGTTTTTTTGCCACCCAAAAAAAAAAAAATGCAGACGTATCTCACAATGGACTTTGGTCTTTTTGGAACCTACAATCTTTCTACCTATCCCTATATTTAGTTTATATAGTTTAATTCCCTACTTGCTTAAATTAAACTGCAGACGCAAATGAGGAACTGTGGCCTAAATTAACGGTATTAAATGTAACAATGGATGTCAGTTATATAGACTTTTGAACGGTTCTAATACGCTGTGCATCTAGTGTTACTGACAGGGCACACTTGGGTTCTTTTCGCCACAAAAAAAAAAAAAATCAATTGAACAATGATACTAACCCTGCCTATAGAAATTCTATCCCTACACAAGTCCCTCCTTGCGCAAATGTTATACAGCAAGACGCAAAAGAAGTACTGCGGGCTTAACAGCAGAAATTATAGCAAAGTATGTCAGTTATATAGTATACAGAGAGTATCCTACAGCATGCAGCAGCAGCAGCACATGTGGCATTAATGGCAGGCCACCTAGTGCTATTTTCACCACCTTTAAACACCCCAAAAATAATAAAATATTGCTTTGTGCCAGATATAATAGCCCTTCAAAGGGCTTTTGGGTCTTTTTTGAGCGATTTCTATCCCTCCCTAGCGTGCTTCTCTCCCTACAATGTATGTCCCTCCTTGCTGCAGCAGCCCATGTGGCGTTAAAGGGTTTCTGTCACCAGTTTTTTCGGTATGAATCAGGCTGACATTAGAGATGTGCTAATGTCACCTGATTCCAAATATATATATGTTTTATTTACTGGTGCCCCCATTTTTACATAAAATGAACTTTTATTTTATGCTAATAAGGCCTCTAGGTGCAAGGGGTGTTACCCCTGCTCCTAGAGGCTCTGTTGATTGACAGGACCAGGCAGAGAAGAAATACTCCATTCACCATAGCTTGCAAGGACCTTCAATGATGTCATGACCATGTGATCAGTCACATGGTTTAGGAGGAGACAGGCTGTTTGTGTGATCCTAACCATGTGACTGATGACATGGTCATGACATCATTGAAGGTCCTTGCAAGCTATGGAGAATGGAGTGTTTCTTCTCTACCTGGGCCTGTCAATCAACAGAGCCTCTAGGAGCAGGGGTAACTCCCCTTGCACCTAGAGGTCTTATTAGCATAAAATAAAAGTTTATTTTATATAAAAATGGGGGCACCAGTAAATAAAACAGATATATATTTGGAATCAGGTGACATTAGCACATCTCTAATGTCAGCCTGATTAATACCGAAAAAACTGGTGACAAACCCTTTAATGGCAGGCCACCTAGCGCTATTTTCATCACCTTTAAAGTCCTCAAAAATAATAAAATATTGATTTCTGCCAGATATAATAGCCCTTAAAAAGGCTTTTGGGTCTTTGTTGAACGATTTCTATCCCTGCCTAGCGTGCTTCTCTCCCTACACTGTCTGTCCCTGCTTGCAGCAGCTGTCCCTGGCTCGGTATGTGCCGGTCACATGTCACCGGGTGCTTTATAGCACCCGATGATGCATTCCCGGCCATCCAATCAGTGTAATGCCAGTAGCCAACATGGCTACTGGCATTACAGTGAATGCCAGTACCTCCCCGCACGCTATTCGGCCGAACATGTTTGTTCAACACTAAAAAAGAAAGCTAAGCCTCTTTGATGCCAACTGATGTAAGATGTGCTAATTTGCAAATATTTTTCCCTGATACCCAGTGGATCGTTTTCTGGACTACAAGAATCCTTATGCATACTTGGCACTTTCCATAAGGAAAAATAGTACCCCCCGAACCCCAACCAAGGTCTCTGAGGCAGCTAAGTTAAGCCTCTCTACTCAGTTCTGAGCTGTGAGCTGGTATGAGACACTCAGTTTTCTTCTTTCAGGCTGGTTTGCACATCTCTTTTCCAGAGGAGTTTTATGTGGAGACATTTAGTTTTCTTTATTTTTGGAAGGAGCATTGATTTGCATGTCTCTTTATCAGAGAAGTGTTACGCGTTGGTCTCTCTCTCTGATTCGTGTACAATTTTTGGACCTTAAACAAATTTCAAGAAATTTGCTTCTATCTACATACAAGGAAGATATATAGGATATCCCCACTTCCATATAAAAATGTTTATTTGAATTTCTCTATTAAAGTTTTATTTAATTAACTCAATAGAGGCAGAATTATTTGCTGTAGCAATTTTTGCACATTGTAAAAATACCTTTCCAGGCTGCTTTCAATCTAGCCCCTTGAAGTCAGTGTAATGTATGTAAAGTTTTTGCATGGTTCCAAAAAAAGGACCCTTCAGAGGGACATTTTGACTGACCCTTAAAAGGAAGGGCACTAGGAGATAGGATGACATCCACGACAGGTGCCAAAAAACGTAATTTTTCACAGATAGGTTGAAAACTCTATACTGTTTAGAGCCAACTGCCCAATATCTTATGATTTGTCATATATTTTCTAATACATCTTGATAAATTCCTCCATTCTCTTAAAGGGTTTATAGGAGTTATTGAAATTTAAATTGAGAAGCAAGGATTAGAAGATGAGCACAGTAAATTGTCTCTTTGCCCATTATGGGGACACACTCGATATAACTATCTAGAGTGATGAAATAGATACAGTACATTCTCTGATACTCTGTCACTTACTCGCTTATCCATAACTAAAAGGCTGCGTTAAGTAAGAAAGCTCTCATTTACAACCCTGTAATCTCGTCCATGTACCTAATCAGAAGACACATTAACTATATAGTAATTTAGCTTAAACATTAGACAATTTTTATGGTCCTTTAGTTCTTCATAGAGTGAAAAATCCATCATAGATTAAAGAGAGAAAAAGCCCTGAACAACTTCATTTGATGTTTTCCGAAGGGTGGTTTTAATTCATTGGGAACTACTGTTTAATTGAAAGCCGCACTGTACGGTCTTACAGTCAGACAGAGTTAGCGAGATGAAAAATGAATATGACAAAATGAAGACAAATTGGGAGAAAGCATGTTTTTTGACTTTGAAATAGATTTAAGATAAATAGAAACAGGAGTAGGTTCCACTATGTCCTCTGTACAGATAAACTTGCATCAGCGTTACAAACCTTCCTTTCTGAGATTCAGCAATGTGTATCTCTCATGGTTACCACCAAATGTTGGGTCCACTGGTCAATTTGACATTTCTGGGGCCCCAAGAAAAGTTGTGTCTGATGACTCCTGTATCACTTCTAAAGTCTGCACCTACCAGGTACTTAACCTTGCTATCCCCCATTCCCAACACAGTGGTAAAAAGTGGTAAAACCTGAGCATTTCTGCTACTGCAGTATAGTGGAGGAGGCCCCACCAGTACTCCTGTTTCCACATTCCTGCACAGCCCTATATGTCTGTACTTTAGTTGTTTTATCAGCTAACCACTTGTGTCCAGCAGCAGACACCCTGATCTGTAGGGCTCAACATTTGCTTGGTTTGTGTGGCAGCACATATACCAACCATAATCAAAGATGACCAAACTACACCAATCCTATACTGGCTTCTGTGCCAGTTATGGATATTATTACTCTGATTTGGCTTGAGTTGCTAGTGATCTTGAAACTGAACTAGATCTGATGTGGCCTGGCTCCCATGAGTACTCTTCATATTTTCCACTGTACTGCATCATGATCCTGAATCACACAACATACAAGATTAAGGCTGCTATGTCATGGGGCCAATCAAGCACCCTAACCACTGTTGTGGTAAAAGAGCTTTTCTACTGTATGTGTGAATTCTGCTTTGAAGATAGTCCTGCAGTGATGGTTGACTTATGGACATTTCTCCGTTCTGCACAAAGGATCTTTGGAGTGCATCCAGAATGACCATTGGGTTCTTGGTCCTTCCTCTCTTTTCAAAATCCTTTACCCCCTGATTACTTAGTTTGGTGGGGATGTCACCTCCAGGAAGAGTCCTGGTTGTTCTAAACATCTTCCATTTGAGAATTATGGAGACTTTTATGCAGATTTTTTACCCTTCTCCAGTAGTGGATATTATGTCCTTAGTTTGAAAAGGGTTAATTATGAAGATGAATCTATGATTGCAATCAAAATGATGTGCTGTATTTGACTTACAATTACAACTAAGTTATAAGTTATAGCTCATGCACACATTCTGTGGTGCAGAGCCTTCAAAAATTGGTAATAATATTTTATGGAGACTTTAGAAGCTGTGTGTGATCTTTGAGATCTATAGCTAGATCTTTAATATCTATGATATCTTTGTTCTATGGCCAAGGCAATGCTACATTTATGTATATAGATCTGAATATACAAAAGTACATGGACACTAGCAAGCACCGTTTTTGGTCTCGCTGAATCCAAGCACTAATGTCCCAGTATAGTCAATGAGCTCTGCTGGAGAAAGTCAGTATACAGCTATGCTGGATACAATGATCTTCTCTAACGGAACAGCCTGCTGGATGATTTTATCACTAGAGGTAAACTAGCCGAACATTATGGAGCACCTTAGGAAACATATAGAAAGTGCAGTTGGTGCGTCTACACAGAGTATAAACTGGTATAATTTTTAGGTCATATGACCATACTTTTCACTGGTCTTTTTCATGTATAAACTATTATAAAAAATAGTTATATAATATTAAATATTATAAAAATATTAAACAAATATTATTTGCTATGCTATATGCAGTTTGTTACAAAATGGACAATTGGATTGTTTAAAGAATATATAGACTCTCAAGTAAATTCTTTATGGTAGATCCATTCTAAACATGGATGTACCTCATGACTGACTCTAATTAGTACAAGACAGTATAAAACAGTACAAGACTGATATACAGAAGAAATGGGGGGAATGCTAGTCCTATAACCTATAGTTCTGAATATCTTTGTATTTCTTATTACGTTATATTGTTATGTCTTGTCACATTGCATCTCCTAATAAAGAAAATATAATTTTTGTTTTTAAATATAGAATTTTATAAGAATAAGTTTTTCTTTTCATAAAAGTGGTCCTCAGTGACCTTAGTCTGGAGACGAAATAAGGAGGGAAGAAAGCAAATTACCATCCTAGGGCTAATATGTCAGTCTATGTTAGAATAAAATGTGACACCGTTTTACATTGAGATGCAAACAAGCTCTCCCCATGATACACTAGCAATTTGTCACATAGGTCCATGAAGTCCTTTTTATTAAACATGAAGCTAGTTGAATTATTGCCAGTCCAAATCAGGGTATGAAGTCCTCTGGGAAACTTGCAGTTTAGAGTTTTAATGTACTCTTATGATAACGTTTAAAATGCTTTTCAGGTATTAATTGCTGCCTCCTCTCCTCCTACCATCTGCAAAGAAGACTGACCTATTTTCAAAGTGAGTTCAATGTTATACAATACTTATCCAATTTGTACTGTGGTCTGTGACCAGTGTGACAGTGACCACAGCACATACACTGCATTCGGAAAGTCTTCAGATCCTTTCACTTTTTTCACATTTTGTTATTTTGCGGCCTTGGGCTAAAACAAAAAAAAATTCACATTTTTCACCTATGTTCTACACTCAATATCTCATTAAAAAGTTCAAATGTTTCAATAATGTTATATATATCTTAATGAGAAAGTGAAAACAAAATCTTTGCTGATTTATTGAAAGTAAGATATTGCTTTGACATAAGTATTAAGACCCTTTACCCAGTACTTACTGTTGCTGAAGCATCTTTTGCAATAATTGCAGCCTCTAGTCTTCTTGGGTAAGATGACACAAGGTTTGTACACTTGGATTTGGGAATTTTCTGCCTTCTCTGCAGATCATCTCAAGCTCTGTCAAGTTAGATGGGACCAGTAGTGGACAGCCATTTTCAGGTCTCTCCAGAGATGTTTGATTAGGTTGAAGTCAGAGCCCTGGCTGGGTCACTCAAGGGTATTCACAGAGTTGTCCCTAAGTCACTCCTGTGTTGTCTTGGCTGTGTGATTAGGGTCATTGTCTTGTTGGAAGGTAAACTTTTGAGCAAGTCTGAGGCACAGAGCACATTGGTTCAGGTTTTCATTAAGAATACCTTTGTACTTTGCTCTATTCAGCTTTACCTCAACTTAGACCAGTCTCAATGCCCTAGCAGCTGAAAAACACCCGCACAGCATGATGATGCTGCCACCACCATGCATCACTGTATATATGGTATTGGGCAGTGCCTGGTTTCCTCCAAACATGCTTCTTAGAATTGTGGCTAAAATGTTCAATCTTGGTTTCATCAGACAAGAGAATCTTGTTTTTTACAGTCTGAGCGTCATTTTGGTGCTTTTTTTTTTTAAACTTTCATGTGTCTTTTACTTCTTTCTGGCCACTCTGTCTTGAAGCCCAGATTGGTGGAGTGCTGCATATATGGTTGACTTCTGGAAGTTTCTCCCATTTCTCACAGTGACTAGTGGGCTCTTGGGCACCTCTCTTACATGATGTTCTTTTCTCCTCTTGGCTTGGCGTCTGCTCTGATATGCATTGTCAGCTGTGAGACCTTATATAGATAGGGGTGTGTCTTTCCAAATCATGTCCAATCAACTGAATTTACCACAGGTGGACTCCAATCAAGATGTAGAAACATCTCAAAGATAAATAAGTGAAATGGTAGAGCTAAATTTCAAGTGTCATTGCAAAGGGTCTGAATACTTATATCCATGCAAAATGTAATTTTTCCTTTTTAAGAAATGCCCAACGTTAGTAAGTTTCCAAAATTTAGATTTCTTTTTTTCTTAAGGGGGATTGACTGCAGATTGATGGGGGAAAACTTGGAGGATTTAATGTTTTAATTTTAGCACAAGATTTCAACAT
Source organism: Rhinella marina (assembly GCA_900303285.1). NCBI lineage: Eukaryota > Metazoa > Chordata > Amphibia > Anura > Bufonidae > Rhinella > Rhinella marina. The sequence goes on from ONZH01000859.1 coordinate 249,060, forward strand.
AATAAAATGTGAAAAAGTGAAAGGGTCTGAAGACTTTCCGAACACACTGTAAATTAACCATAGAATGTATAAGGTGATGGTGTGGCAGCATCCATTTTTCTTTATTCACAGATCAGTGACATCTTCATAGATACCAGACCTCCACACTTCATGACCTGCAGAGGTATCCCTGCTGCTGGGTTCCAGCTCCTTCCATCCCCTGTTGTCACTGCTTGTCTCTAGTATCCTCCTGTCAGCAATCTGTCACAGTAGTGATGTGTCCCTCATGTGTTAACTCCCTTTGTCACATGACACATGGGGACATGCCAATGACTGGCTGTAGCAGTCTCGTGACTCATGTCAATCAGGATGTTAACAGGTGAGGACTGGAGTGGGGCAGTGGTTGTGGGAACCTAGTGGCGGGGAGTGGGTAAGTATGCTTTCCTCCTCAGGTTCAGCAGTGTAGGGACGTCTGGCAGAAATGTTCCTGTGAATGTAAACAACCCCTTTAATGGCCCTCACAAGTTCATAAGGTTCACAAAGGGATATTATACTAACAACAACAAGTTATCCACTGCGTAAGGGATAACTTAGCTAGCTGGTGGTCCAATCACTAGGACCCCAAATTATTATGAGAATGAGGATCCATTGTTCTAAGCATGCATACTTCCACTCCATTCATCTCTTTTGGACTGTCAGAGATAGCCAAGCAGTATGATGCCATGGAGTTTAAATATAGGATGCATAGTGGAGGTTCCCAGTTATCAGACGCACACTGATTTAACATATATCTCCTATACAGTACATAGGGGATAACTGGGAGTAACCAGAATGCCGCTTTAATAAACTAAACCACTGATGGACTTCATGACCTACAGTTTATTCAAGCCTAATTTCTAAATTTCTAAATTGATTAATCTCTATTGCTAATGTCAAAATAACAGCAATATATTTAGCAATAGGTAAATGGATAGTAGTGGATGGAAAATGGTCCAAAAATGATCCCTTACTGATCCCTTACTGGCCCACTTACAGATGGCTGCCAGTATTTATACACAGACAGTGGTATTGAAAAAAGTAACGTTTTGTTCTGAGCAAGTGGACCAAAATTATACTTTACTGAGATTAGACATGGGGTTCACATTAAGGGGTTTTCCCCACAAAAAAATATTCTACAGTTTTCAAACCAGTATGTACCTGGATCTGAATACTTTTGTAATTGCATGTAATTAAAAATTTAACATAGCCACTGAGTTATTCAATAAAATTTATCTGTATAGCGCCACCTGCTGTTTATTCTCTTATTTCTTTTTCCGTCTCACTTAGATGGCCACACATGCTCAGTTTCCTCCTTCAACTGCCTCCTGGGCTGTGATAGGTGGAGCATGGACACACTCATACACTGACTCCTGCTCTGCCTCTAATACCTATCTCTATCAAGCAATTATAAACTCTAACTAGCTATTGCTTTTTCTTTACTGTGAAAGAACCTCCCTAACTTTAAACTATCCATGTTCTGTGTTTTATGATCTCTTTATTCTACTTAACAGAGCATTAAAACATGGTAGATCCTGGTTATATAGGGTCTATGACAAGTCCAGTGACATCACAAATATAGTCCCTCATGATTGGCTGAGGCTAACTACAAGGCATTATGGGTAAGCCCAAGGGGACTAGGTCATGTGATCCTCCTTCTTCATCCTCTCATCCTCCCTATATTCTGATATATAAAATGACTGATTCCATTTTGATTGATTCATGTTGAAAGAATCCCAAAAATTTGGAATTCGTTTTTGTTGCAGAGTATGGTTGCTGGGTGCAGCAGAGTAAGTTTAGATCAGACATTGTGGAGTAACAGGAACTGGGTTTATTGGAACATGCATGCAATAACTAAAGGTCACCTTACATGGTGAATGTACAGACAGGAAAAGAAATCAGTGAGTTCACATCAATGTACAGGAAACACATCATAGAAATGCAATAGAGAGAGACTACAGGTAAGCATTAGTAACAACGACATCTAGTGTCTCAACAATAAACTGCAGTCAATTCAGCAGAAGTCACTATAGCAATAGACTAAGCTGTAGTTGTTATATCTACAACAGTTTTAAACCAAAGTTCTGGGGAAATTCATAACATATCTGATTAATTTAGAATTGATTAATACAATTCTAGATATAGCCTTTGCTTTTGCCTGGTCCTGGTGTAGCACCCAGGAGCAAGTGGTATCTACAAATAGTTTGTTATTTAATGTTGCGCAATGTTATTTCATTCTATGTAATGTATACCCAGCATAGGAAGGTATGATTGCCACTGCCAGGGTTAACCATACTGGCTCAGCCCTCGTAGAAGATTAGGTGTGGGCTGGTCTTAACTTAATGTAAGGCAGTTCGAAGAGAGAGTTGTTGAAGGAAGGAAGCAGTGACCTATGCAACTTCTCCATAGGCCTCACGTTGCAGAGACTAACTGATCACTGTGTGATTTACTGCAACATCTACATAAAACAGAAATTGATAATAAGGACATCTTAGAATCTGCATGGTCAAGCATAGGAGTCAGCAAAGTAACCTGGTACTTCAGCTATTTAGACTTTACTGCAGTGATGGACACTGTTAGGAAGGACATCCTTCACATTTGCACACGTCCTGGCCAGATGTGGCTTCAAAAACCCTGCATCCCGCAGCGGACACTACAGTCATTTTTGCCAAGATACTGTGACCAGCCATAGATTCTACTGAGAAAAACTTTAGCAAAATAGTTTACAAAGTAGGTCATAACTCCCAGCTTTGCTAGCCTCCAACCCCTCGTTATCTGGGAAAGGATTTGCACTGTGTACAAACAGAGTGGTGCTTCATTGTTGTTGGATGTACTACAACTCCCATTTAGCATTTTTGTAAAAAACGCCTACACCATATTCTGGTCATTGCACTCTACATGCCCTGCCTTGCACCCACACAAGCACCTAACATCACAAGGATCCCAGATACCCCAGGGGAAGAAAAGGTACCCGCTTGTTTCACTACACGGCCCTAGGGCACAACGGTGTGAGAAAAGCCACTGTGATTGACTGCGAAAGCCAGAAACACCACTACCACCATCCTTTGCTCAAGCTCCTCCTAGTCCGCTGCACTACCAACAGTAAGGAAATCTAGAGCTATGGGATGAGTCGGTGGTGTTTCCCATCAGAATGTGTTATGGCCATGCAATATTTTGTTCTGTGTCAGAATCATCCTGTGTTGTTTGCTGAGGTTACAGCCATGACATTTCACATTATCTCTACCTGGGACCGCTATTTAATCAGCATCCTGTTTCCTGCATTGTTGTTAACATCTATTCAAGTGACCTTGACAACATTTCGATGTCACAATGTGTTACACAGTGTGCATCTCAAGGAAAGAAAAGCTTAAAACAAAGGAATGTACAAGGAATAAAAAAATAACTCATAATTCCGGCAATTGTCTGGCAAAAGCTGGCTCGGAAGAACGCAGTTTGGGGAATTATTGAGAAATCGGTATAATATCCACTTACGTTTTGAACAACAGAAAATCTCTGGGTGCTGCATTCATTGACAGTACAATGCAGATAAAGCCTCTCTGTTCTGCTATTAATCCACTATTCCATGCTCAGGCTGCCTACACAGAGGATTTAAGGAACAAAGGCGTTGTAAAACTGTGCTGTTTGTGCAGAAAGCGATTGACAGAGCTGTAGAGCTCCTCTGTTGTTAGCTGCTGCAAAGAGCATCTTACAGGGTCTAAGACTAATATGTTAACTGTCCTCCTCATACAAATACAATGTGATGTGAACACCTTCAGAGAGAATGTGATGGCAATGTCAAAGCAATTTAAATGAGGTCGGCTACCCATAGTTTGCTGCACTTCTTACCACATTTTGACTTGGGAGATTTATCAAACTGGTGTAAAGTAGAACTGGCTTAGCAACCAATCAGATTCTTCCTTTAATTTTTCACAGCTCCTTTAGAAAATGAAAGGTGGCATCTGATTGGTTGCTATGGGCTGACACTGACCTTATTGACAATGAAAAAGATACGTGCATCAGCTCTCTTTCCAAAAGAAAAAAAAAAACTAAGCCGCTGATGGCACCAGATATAAGGTAGCTATCCTTTAAGTCACCAGAAATGGTAACTCCTCTTTGTCAATGTATTCATATATTTCCAGTAGAAATAACAGAGGAATTGTAAGGCATAGGGGGACATTTATCAAGACAGGTGTTTTATGTGCTGGTCTTGATGAAAAGATCTTCAACTGATCAACTGACTAGGATATGCCCCCATTTTCTCATAGGTGCACGTCCCACCTCTGGGACCCGTACCTATCTCTTAAACGCAGCCGAAAAAGTGATGGAGAGCGCACTGCGCATGAGGGGCTGCCCTCCATTCATTTCTATGGGGCCACTGAAAATAGCCAAGCACTGGCTCAGCTATTTCTATCGGCCCCATAGAAATAAATGGGAGTGGTGTCCGCACAAGCGCAGTGCCCTCCTATATACTTCTATGCCCTCCAGCCACAGGTCTCCCTGTTCCGTTCTCGATATAGATGCGGGTCTCAACACTGGGACCCACAGCTATCAGACAATGGGCACATATCCTAGCAATATGTCTCCATTGTCTGAGATGGGAATACCCCTTTAAGTATTTTCAGTAATATTTTTTTTAATTTTTATTTTATGAATTCCGGGAGAACCCCCTTAAATGGCATATCCAATTGATTAATCATAAATATCTGTAATGGGAAAACAGATTAAGAGTGCTTCCCCTTTAAGAAGAAAAACACATAATTAAAGAGGTTTTCCCGATTTTTTTCTAAAAAAAGGTACAAAATTTGTTAAAAATAAAAACGCATAAATAATTTTCATCAATATGAGTCGGTACAATGATGATAATGCCACTTTTCTGTATATTCTTTATTATTTTTCCTCATCTCGCCAACTGCTGCTCATATGTCTGAATTGGTAACACCTAGTACAGCATTATCTTCAGTACATGGGTAGATATCATCGGGTTGCTGTGAAGGCAGCTGAAAGTGAAGTAAAAGCAGGTTTTACCATGCTTATTACCGACTCAATTTCTAACAGCGATATCTCCTGCTTATGTTCTGTTAATGCTGTCATTTTGGTCTTGTAAGACATGCTGGAATACCAGCTTTCAAACAAGCAAAGAAGACCAGGCCCATGTCTCTAGCTGCTACCAATCAGGAGATATGAGCAGCTGAAGCAGGCCCCCCTCTTCCCCTTCTGCTAGAAATGGACTCGGGCAAAACAGTTAAAGGGAGTCTGTCACCTCATTTCCACCTATGTAACTAACAGCAGTGCCCCATAGAAGATTGCATACACACCCCAGACATACATGTGTGCACTGTATGTCTGTATTATATGTCCAGGAAAAGCATTTTTAATCTGCTGGAAAACAGCCAAGTGCCCGGCTGAAAGTGAAACTAATAACAGCTTTCTCTCCAGTCTTGATTTCTAACAGCTATATCTTCTGACATACTGGATATAATTATGGATATAATCAGGGTCGGACTGGAGTACCTAGGGCCCACCAGAGGAAATAATTCTTGGGGCCCACCATAAAGAAATATCTGTGTTTGTTATCCCTGTACTGTGACATCACTGTGTTTATTATCCCTGTACGGTGACATCACTGTGTTTATTATCCCTGTACTGTGACATCACTGTGTGTATTATCCCTGTACAGTGACATCACTGTGTGTATTATCCCTGTACTGTGACATCACTGTGTTTATTATCCCTGTACAGTGACATCGCTGTGTTTATTATCTCTGTTCGGTGACATCGCTGTGTTTATTATCCCTGGACTTTGACATCACTGTGTTTATTATCCCTGTACAGTGACATCACTGTGTTTATTATCCCTGTACAGTGACATCACTGTGTTTATTATCTCTGTACAGTGACATCGCTGTGTTTATTATCTCTGTTCGGTGACATCGCTGTGTTTATTATCCCTGGACTTTGACATCACTGTGTTTATTATCCCTGTACTGTGACATCACTGTGTTTATTATCTCTGTACAGTGACATCACTGTGTTTATTATCCCTGTACAGTGACATCGCTGTGTGTATTATCCCTGTACAGTGACATCACTGTGTGTATTGTCCCTGTACTGTGGCATCACTGTGTTTATTATCCCTGTACTGTGACATCACTGTGTTTATTATCCCTGTACAGTGACATCGCTGTGTGTATTATCCCAGTGCAGGAAGAGGTAAGTGGTCTGTGTTTGTGTGTTTGTTTTCTATTTTTCAGGGTCGTGAATGCAGAGGACTACGTCGGATTCGGTGGACTACGTCGAACCAGCTTTTTTTTTTTTAATAAAATGGTCAAACAGGGGTCTGGGGGAGTGTTTATTTCAATAAAATGTTTTATACTTGTGTGTGTGTATTTTTTTTTTTTTACAATACTACAGTTTTAGTAATTATGGCTATCTACAGGCGGCCCTGATTACTAATACTGGGCTTAGTGCTTGCCGGTATGGCAGGCCAGCACTAAGCCCAACATCTATTACCTCGGCACCCACCGCCACCAGGGGTGCCGGGAAGGGCCGGATACCCGCAGGACCGGACCTTCTAAATTGAGGGTCTGGCTCTGGGGCGGCTGCAGGCTGGTACCATTAGGCTGGGAAGGGCCAATAACCGTGTCCCTTCCCACCCTGGTAGTGCCAGGCTGCCGCTGCTGGTTGTATCTGGCTGGCGAAGGAAAAAAGGGGGGGACCCACGCCATTTTTTTACAAAAATAATTTAATAATTTAAAAAAAAATGGCGTGGGGTCCCCCCCTTTTTTCCTCATGCTCCCATGCCATAAAGAAATGCCCCCATGTGCCAGTAAGAAATGCCCCCAGTGCCAGTAAAAATGCCCCAGTGCCCCCTTGTGCCAGTAAAAAATGCCCCCAGTGCCCCATGTGCCAGTAAAAATGCCCCATGTGTCAGTAAAAATGCCCCCATGTGCCAGTAAAAATGCCCCGTGCCAATAAAATGCCCCCAGTGCCCCCATGTGCCAGTAAAAATGCCCCCAGTGCCCCCATGTGCCAGTAAAAATGCCCCGTGCCAGTAAAATGCCCCCAGTGCCCCCATATGCCAGTAAAAATGCCCCCAGTGCCCCCATGTGCCAGTAAAAATGCCCCCATGTGCCAGTAAAAATGCCCCCATGTGCCAGTAAAAATGCCCCCAGTGCCCCCCATGTGCCAGTAAAAATGCCCCCAGTGCCCCCATGTGCCAGCAAAAATGCCCCGTGCCAGTAAAATGCCCCCAGTGCCCCCATGTGCCAGTAAAAATGCCCCCATGTGCCAGTAAAAATGCCCCCAGTGCCCCCATGTGCCAGTAAAAATGCCCCCAGTGCCCCCATGTGCCAGTAAAAAATGCCCCCAGTGCCCCATGTGCCAGTAAAAATGCCCCCATGTGTCAGTAAAATGCCCCCATGTGCCAGTAAAAATGCCCCGTGCCAATAAAATGCCCCCAGTGCCCCCATGTGCTAGTAAAAATGCCCACAGTGCCCCCATGTGCCAGTAAAAATGCCCCGTGCCAGTAAAATTCCCCCAGTGCCCCCATATGCCAGTAAAAATGCCCCCAGTGCCCCCATGTGCCAGTAAAAATGCCCCCATGTGCCAGTAAAAATGCCCCCATGTGCCAGTAAAATGCCCCAGTGCCCCATGTGCCAGTAAAAATGCCCCCAGTGCCCCCATGTGCCAGCAAAAATGCCCCGTGCCAGTAAAATGCCCCCAGTGCCCCCATGTGCCAGTAAAATGCCCCCATGTGCCAGTAAAAATGCCCCCAGTGCCCACATGTGCCAGTAAAAATGCCCACAGTGCCCCCATGTGCCAGTAAAAATGCCCACAGTGCCCCCATGTGCCAGTAAAATGCCCACAGTGCCCCCATGTGCCAGTAAAAATGTCCACAGTGCCCCCATGTGCCAGTAAAATGCCCACAGTGCCCCCATGTGCCAGTAAAAATGCCCCCATGTGCCAGTAAAAATGCCCCCAGTTCCCCCATGTGCCAGTAAAAGTGCCCCCAGTGCCCCCATGTGCCAGCAAAAATGCCCCGTGCCAGTAAAATGCCCCCAGTGCCCCCATGTGCCAGTAAGAATGCCCCCAGTACCAGTAAAAATGCCCCCAGTGCCCCATGTGCCAGTAAAAATGCCCACAGTGCCCCCATGTGCCAGTAAAAATGCCCACAGTGCCCCCATGTGCCAGTAAAATGCCCACAGTGCCCCCATGTGCCAGTAAAAATGCCCACATGTGCCAGTAAAATGCCTCCAGTGCCCCCATGTGCCAGTAAAAATGCCCCCAGTGCCCCCAATTGAGCTCCGGTCGGTGACTGCTACAATAAAAAAAAAAAAATTAACACTTATACTTACCTCCATGGTGCTGGCAGCGATGCGATGCAGGCCTCTTCCGGCCTGTGTCCCGCGCTGTACGGCTCAGGCGGCGCGATGACGTCATCGCGCCGTCTGAGCCGGCCTCTGATAGGCTGCAGGCCCAGTGCCTGCAGCCTATCAGAGGAACGGGCAGGGGAGACGCCTCTCCCTCCCCTGCCCCAGTACAATACAGGCATCTGTATCGCCGTCCTGAGGACGGCGATACAGATGACTATTGAGATGAGCGCTTCCACAATGGAAGCGCTCATCTCCCTCTGCCCCTATCTGTGCGCAGGGCCGCGCCGCACCTGGCTAATTGGCGGTGCGGCCCTGGAAGTGGCAAGGGGGGCCCTCGGGGCCCCCCTGGCTTAGGGGCCCGGTCGCAACTGCGACCGCTGCGATCCCTATAGCTACGCCACTGGTTGGGAGGTATGCGGCAGCGGGGGGCTTGGGGCCTACCGGAGGATCCTCCGGTCCTCTGGTGGGCCAGTCCGAGCCTGGATATAATCATTTTGGTATCATTTTAAAGCTTGGAATGCCAGCTTTCAAAAAAGGTCAGAACAATTTTTCTATCTGCTACCAATCCGAAGATATGAGCAGCTAAAGCAGCCCTCCCCTCTTCAGTCTAGTTTGCTTTGAGCACTTGCAGCAGCAGAGCCGGGCACTTGAGAGCTGTTTTCCTGCAGAATAAAAGTGCTTTTTCTGGATATGTAATACAGACACAAAGTGCACACAGGTATGTCTGGGATGTGTCTTGCAATGTTCTGTGGGGCACTGGTGTTAGTTATATAGATGAAAAAGAGGTGACAGACTCCCTTTAAGTACTTCTCCCAGAGCCAGAGCTGAGCTTGGGCAAAATAGTTAGGTGGTTAATAAATGTGGCTATATATTTCAAATTGTAAGAACACATTTGATAGAATGGTCCCTAGTCCCCACCATACATACATACAAAACTGGTGTATAGGAAAATTGGCCTAGCTGCCCATAGTCACCAATCAGATTACACCTTTCACTTTTTCACAGCTCCTTTGGAAAATGAAAGGTAGAATCTGATTGGTTGCAATGGGCAACTAAGCCAGTTCTACTTTACACCACTTTTGATAAATCTTCACCAGTGTGTTATATTAGTGAGTGTATATGTTGCATACAATGCCTTGAACTATCTTCTGCAGTGATGCAATCAGACAGCTCCCATATCCAATCATGTACCAGTGGTTACGGGTGAGGTTTAATTGGCACAGAACTGATATACCGCAATGAATAGGTAATTGGAAATAATATCCTTAGTCCAGATTATTTATTCATTACGTACAGTGCTTTAGCAATTGAGTGATGTTTTATAAGGCGGCATTTCCATCTCTTGTCTATGATTAGCCTAAGGGTAATACACTATTGCTTATTACTAAGATGTGATGGAACAATAGAAAGAGATGATTACTTATATAGCCTTCAGAAAGAGCGTATGGTCATTTAACATCAGGAAATGCAAATCACAGTCTAGCTTGAAGCTTGCTTCTAACACTTTGCATCTAGTCGTAGTTACCACATAGGCAGCTTCATGGTGGTGAAGGTACTTAATTTCCATTTTGGGAGCCATAAGAAGGAGTAGCCAGTGCTCCTTTTTTAGAAAGTGGGGGTAAATCCCTCCCACTTGCCACCCACAGAGAGCAAAGATAATACTGCCATATAAAGCCCACATTATACTGCAGTTCGATTTCTAAATAAACCCACCATATGCCAAAAATTGGGTTATCCCATGATTAATGTAATAAAAATAAAATCAGAGCATTGTAAACTTAACTTTGAGACACTTTTACTTGGAAGGGGACCACCAAACAATATTTTACCAAGAGGCCTCCACCAACTCTCATCTGGCCCTTCCAGGGGCACAGCTATGATGGGTGCAAAAGTAGATGTTGTCCCTAGTCTGTGGTGCATAACTTTGCCCAAAGGCCCCTCTGCCCATAGGTATACTTCAACATTATAAATGGTACACGATAGGTGGAGACTCTCTTAGATATATTGCACTGGAGCCCAAGTACTTTACATTGAAAGCCTGCACCTTTGGATAGCAGTAAACTTCAAATGAAGGTGCAATGGTAGCTTATTTAACGGGGTTTGCCTCACAAAGCTGATATGTCCTGTTTTAGTGGATACTTTCTGATGGACCCAAGCCAGCTGCTTGTATTTCATAAATGGCTAGTCATCTGAATGGCTGTCATGTAATACTACATTTCCCTTGGGATCAGCTGGCTGCTGTAATATTTTCATATTTTCCCAGTCCTTTATTTTTTCCTATGTTTCCATATACTCTATTTTTCCAAGAGACCTTTTTAGTTCTGCATTTCACATCAGTTGACATAAGCATAGTCAGCTTTGTCCTCATTAATTACTTGCAATTTCCCATGGTTTTTATCTTTCAAAACTTATTTTCAAACCATAGCAGATTTGCTATAATTTGTTCTAGTAGACTCTTAACCATGACATTCCTATGTGTGCTGGCTAGATGTATATAAGGTAAAGAGATTCTGTTTAATACTACTTTTGCAGTCTCCTGGCACAATTGCTGTTCTCTGGCAGCTTCCCACTCCACAGGAATTATGTCTGCTCTTCTCTGACTTTACTTTCACACAGGCTCACAAGCATCTGCCTCTTTCACATGCAGAGCTAGACGGTTCTGGCTGATGCAATTGGCTACACAGCTTACTGATAAAAGGCAGGGCTAGCCTCCATCTGCTGGTTAAGGCATAATTTACCATGACTTACATCTTATGGTGACATTCTGGTGCACCTGTGCAGCCTGAGTCACATGAGACATTGGTAGGTGGGGCTCACAGCCTCCTCCCTCCTCCCATTGTATGTGTGATCTTACGCTGGAGGTAACTAGGAGTTGGTCTCTGTGTGTTGGCCTGTATGCTCCTTCCGCAATTTCCCATACAGCAAGGTAGGTTAGTGTTAGGTCCCGTGCCACTCTGAGATACCTTGACGCAGTGCTCGGGCTCCGGTATGTTCTTGATATAAGAATATATTGGCGAAAGTCTCATTTTAACATCAGCGTGAGGGTTCAGCCATATATTATCAATTGCATCTACCGCCACAGTGCACCTCTATCAATGATTGTTTGATTATATAGTTCGCCACATCCACACAATTTGTTACCTTGTGTAGGATGGTTTTGTGGTACATGTGGTCTGCTGTGGGCATCCTCCATTGTATGCATTTTTGCTGGGGATTGCTGTTAGCAATGGATCACATGTGCAGGATTTGCTCCCCCGGTTTGATATGCTCTACAGCATATGGGGTTTGAGCAATTTTCTGCCATTTTAGACCATATTTTTTCAGTGATTGTATTTGAACATTTACACCTGGAGGTGTGGCAACTCCATGTTTGAATGTACCATGACTTACATCTTATGGTAACATTCTGGTGCACCTGTGCAGCTTGAGTCACCTGAGTCATTGGTAGGTGGGGCTCATAGTCTCCTCCCTCCTCCCATTGTATGTGTGATCTCACGCTGGAGGTAACTAGGAGCTGGTCGCTGTGCCGGCCTGTATGCTCCTTCCGCAATTGCCCATACGGCAAGGTAAGTTAGTGTTAGGTCCCGTGCCACTCTGAGATACCTTGACGCGGTGCTTGGGCTCCGGTATGTTCTTGATATAAGAATATATTGGCGAAAGTCTCATTTTAACATCAGTGTGAGGGTTTAGCCATATATTATCAATTGCATCTACTGCCGCAGTGCACCTCTATCAGTGTTTGTTAGGGCATAATTAAACTAAGGTGTTTCACACGTACACAGCTTTTGAGATCACATACAGAACATAGCACATTTTTCAGAACAAAATTAGCGTTTTAGCAGAGATCTAAGTCACTGCATTTTTTATCCTGCCCTGTGTAGCATTAGAACATGAATGGGTAATTTTCAAGTGTATAATGGGGTGAAAGTAATTAAACCTTCTTGACAATTAGATTTGGTTCTATTATCCTTCCCCTTTACTGTATAACATCACAGATAGCAAGCCTCTGATATCTGATTCACATACTCCATATATGTCTATTACATATACCACAGTGTATTCATGCATTTTGTTATGTTGTGGCCTTATACTTTAAAAAAAGAACAAGCAAGTTTCCCCTCATCAGTCTGCACTCAATCTCTCAATAAAAAATGAAAACAGAATCTTAGAAATGCTTGCAAATGTATTACAATTGAAAAACTATTTTTTTTAATGGGCATAAGTATCCAGACCCTTTGCTATGACATTTAAAACTTAACTTTGGGGGGCTCCATTTCTCTTGATCATTTTTGTTCATTTCAGTTTCTTCACATTGATTGGAATTCACCTGTGGTAAATTCAGTTGTTTGGACATGATTTGGAAAGACACAACCCTATTTATGTAAAGTCTCAGAGCCGGCAATGCCGATCAAAGCAAAAGCCATGCCATGAGGAGGAAAGAACTGCCTATAGAGCTCATAGAAAGAATTGTGTTTAGGCACAGGAGAAGGCTACAAAAAGTTTTGCTGCACTAAACATCCCAGAGAGCACAATGGCCTCCATAATACTTAAATGGAAGAAGTTTGGAACAATCAGGAATCTTCCTAGAGCTGGCTGCCCTACAAAACTAAGAAAATTACAGGAAAGGATAAGAAATATGGCCAAGAACCCAATGGTCACTGTGGCTGAACTCCAAATATCCTGTGTGAAGAAGAGAGAAACTTCCAGATGATCAGCCATCACTGGAGCACTCCACCAATCTAGGCTTTATAGCAGAATGGCCACAAAAAGCCAGGATTGAACTTTTTGGCTTCAATTCTAAGCATCATGTGTGGAGCAAACCAGGCACTGTGCAAAACTATCCCTACAGTGAAGCATGGTGGTGGCAGCATCATGCTGTGGGGATGGACATCAGACTGGGCCAAGGGTTTACCTTCCAACAAGACAATGATCTTAAGCACACAGCCAAAATAACATGGCCGAAGATTAAGGATAACTTTGTCCTTAAGTAGCAATTAAACACAATTAAACATCTGGAGAGACCTGAATATGGTCGTCCACTAATGGTCCCTATCCTACCTGAAAGAGCTTGAGAGGATCTGCAGTGAAGAATGGCAGAAAATCCTCAAATCCAGGTGTGCAAACCTTATGGCATCATACCCAAGAAGACCGGAGGCTGTAATCACTGCCAAAAGTGCTCTAAATAAGTCCTGAGCAAAGTGTCTGAATACTTATGTTAACCGAAGATTTTAGTGTTTAAATTAGCAAAGATTTCTAACATTCTGGTTTCACTTTGTCATCATGGGGTATTGAATGCAGAATGATGTGCAATAACTTGAACTTTTTTTCTTTATTTTAGCACACGGCCATAACATAAAAAAATGGTTCTAAAGACTGCCATATGCACTGTAACGTCTGGTACAATCAATGAATACATATACCACACACAGCAGTTAAGAAACTGCTCCATGCGCCACTTTTGGCACATTTTTAACAGCAATAATGGTAGTTCAAGTTCATTTATAAAATATTGGCAGAAAAATGCTAGTTGAGTGAACGTGGTTATGGGTGGACTTTCTAACAAGTAATACAATTGATGCATCTGCATGCCACTTGTAGGCTGCCTTGAAGAGGACCTCTCCAGACATGTCTGTTTTTGGGACTGTAATATCTAATCAGTGCTGCCAGTGTTAGACTGTGCAGGGACCCCTTCTCCCTTTTGTATTGGTAACACTCAATTTGACCTATTGCAGACTGTTGGAAATTCATTCATTATAACAGAATAATTGTACTACAGTACTTTATAAGAATAGATGCTCCAGAACATATACATGGGAAAAGCATGTACTTACTAAGACATGTCAGGAGAGGTGACAGGTCTTCTTTAAAATGTAAGCCACAAAGCTAAACCTAGGATGCTTTCACACCAAGCAGATTTTGCTGCAGAAATTTCTTTGACTAAAAATCATTTTCATTCATGTGACTGGAGTTCTTTTGGCGGCAATCATGGGGATTCCTACAAACTCTATTAAAATTTCTGCAAGAAAGTCTGTTGCATGAAAAGATGTAGTGCCCTGGAGCAGAGGTACTTTGAAGTCTTAACATTAGTGGACATTTGCCTGTTTCCTCTACGCAAAGTCATCAACTCTTTACTTTATTTCACTTTAAAGGGTTAACTTGTATTGCATATTTTTCGCTTTATAAGACGCACCTGATGATAAGACGCACCCCAGATTTTAGAGTAGGAAAACAAGAAAATTTTTTTTTCATCACACCTCATATCAGACCCCCATATCAGCCCTCCATGTCAGAACCCCATCAGCCCTCCATGTCAGAACCCCATCAGACCTCAGATCAGCCCACTATGGCCCCATATCAGCCCACTGTGCCCCCATCAGACCACAGATCAGCAGAATGTGCCCACATCAGACCTCAGATCAGCAGAATGTGCCCCCATCAGACCTCAGATCAGCAGAATGTGCCCCCATCAGACCTCAGATCAGCAGAATGTGCTCCCATCAAACCTCAGATCAGCAGAATGTGCCCCCATAAGACCTCAGATCAACAGAATGTGCCCCCATCAGACCTCAGATCAACAGAATGTGCCCCCATCAGACCTCAGATCAGCAGAATGTGCCCCCATCAGACCTCAGATCAGCAGAATGTGCCCCCATCCGACCTCAGATCAGCAGAATGTGCCCCCCTCAGACCTCAGATCAGCAGAATGTCCCCCCATCAGACCTCAGATCAGCAGAATGTGCTCCCATCAGACCTCACATCAGCCCATTGTTCCCCCATCAAACCTCAAATCAGCAGAATGTGCCCCCATCAGACCTCAGATCAGCAGAATGTGCCCCCATCAGACCTCAGATCAGCAGAATGTGCCCCTATCAGACCTCAGATCAACAGAATATGCCCCCATCAGACCTCAAATCAGCAGAATGTGCTCCCATCAGACCTCACATCAGCCCATTGTGCCCCCATCAGACCTCAAATCAGCAGAATGTGCCCCCATCAGACCTCAAATCAGCAGAATGTGCCCCCATCAGACCTCAGAACAGCAGAATGTGCCCCCATCAGACCTCAGATCAGCAGAATGTGCCCCCATCAGACTTCAGATCAGCAGAATGTGCCCCCCTCAGACCTCAGATCAGCAGAATGTGCCCCCATCAGACCTCAGATCAGCAGAATGTGCCCCTATCAGACCTCAGATCAACAGAATATGCCCCCATCAGACCTCAAATCAGCAGAATGTGCTCCCATCAGACCTCACATCAGCCCATTGTGCCCCCATCAGACCTCAAATCAGCAGAATGTGCCCCCATCAGACCTCAGATCAACAGAATATGCCCCCATCAGACCTCAAATCAGCAGAATGTGCTCCCATCAGACCTCACATCAGCCCATTGTGCCCCCATCAGACCTCAAATCAGCAGAATGTGCCCCCATCAGACCTCAGATCAGCAGAATGTGCCCCCATCAGGCCTCAAATCAGCAGAATGTGCCCCCATCAGACCTCAGATCAGCAGAATGTGCCATCAGGCCTCATACGCGGTCAGGACAGTGCAGAGCAGAATGTGCCCCCATCTGTACGCGGTCAGGACAGTGCAGAGCCTGCCTGGAGAAGAAAGAGGAGCGCCGAACCCGGAGCGGAGCCGCGGCGCAGGAGAGGTAAGAGAGGTTTTTATTTTAACCTTATGTGGCTGGGTGGGCTGATCTGAGGTCTGATGGGGGGTCCCGGCACCTTATATAAACAAGTGGAAGCGCTCACTTGTATTCGATTTATAAGACACACCGTGTGTCTTATAAAGCGAAAAATATGGTATACTGTGTAATTGCAATTTATATGTACTTTGCAATATACATCCTGTTAATTTACACAGCACTGTGTAAAGGGTTAATGAACACTAAGAGACTTTTGGGACTGTCTTGGTAATAATGAGAAACAGGTAATTTTCCACAGCTACCATAAGGTTTAAAGAAGGGCATGTTTTGGAGAGAAAATTCCAGACTTCTTTACTAGTGTTGAGCGAGCATGCTCGGCCAAACTCGCTGTTCGGCCGAGCATGCCTACGCTCGGGTCCGCTCGAGTGTACTCGAGCGCAATGCTTGAGTCTCTTTCCCGCACTGTAATATTGATTTGTACGCTAATGCGTACGAATTGTACGCTTTTTTACGCTAATGCGTACGCATTGTGCGCTAATGCGTACAAATTTAGTTAATTAGCATACTTTTATGAGTGAAAGGAGCCAGAGCACCCAAGCATAAGAGCACAGAGGTGCTCGCTCAACACTATTCTTTACCATCAAAAGCAGGCAGACTGACCTTTTGAATTCCAAGTGCTGCTATGTTATTATGTCTGAAAGCCTGTTTTGTTTGGAAAAACTGCTGTGTCATTGCTATTGAGTATCACTGAAGTGCTAATACAAGTCTATGAGAGATGAGAATTGTAACATTGTATTTGTTTGTGTAGAGTTTCTCCACTCCACCCCTCCCACTAGAAAGTTCTAGTTCATCTAGAAACTGTATATAAGGAGAGAGTTAGAGTCCCTTGTATTCTGCAGTTAGGGAACAGTGCTTAGAAGAGGAGACTCTGCCAGACTACTTGAGTGACCAGAAAAAGAAGCTGAGACAGATAATCTGCCACAAACACTGGGCTAGCAGCCTCTGTCCAGGGTACTAGCCTTCTGAGAGAGAAAGGAACAGCTAGCTCAGGCCTTTCCTCAGCATAAAATCCTTCTTCCAGCAGGGAGGGGACTGGAGAAGACAGCCCTATTCCTTGTCTGTATTGTTCTGCACCTGAATTCATACAGTAAAGAAGCAGTCTGGTTTACTACAGACTCTGACTCTCTGGACTTATTTTCCATTGGGGTGCAGCATGCCTTACCATCCCTTCCGGAGAGCAGCAACACATGGTGTCACCTCGATGGTGTTCAGGGGACACAGGGAGGTGTTGAGCCCACACAAAATCTGGCCATTGCAAAGTCACTGACTCTGCTCTACTATTAGACACTGATCTTCTGTTCAGACAATAACGAACAGGCTGGTTGTCTACTACAGGGAAAGCGGAGTCAGAGTACTGGACCTCCAGAGAGACAATAAACTCCATTGTCATATGACCATTAGTGTTGAGCGAGCACCTCTGTGCTCGTATGCTCGGGTGCTCTGGCCGAGCACTAGGGGTTGCTCGACTGCTCGGCCAAGCACCCGAGCATGATGTTAGTCAATGGGACTAAACCAGGCTCCCTCCGCTCGGAAGAGGGGAGGGTGTCTGGTTAATAGAAAAAGGTCAGAATCGCGACTTCTCCTCTTTTACTCCTTTCACTCGTGAAAGTATGCTAATTAACTGAATTTGTACGCATTAGCGCACAATGCGTATGCATTAGCATACAAATTCGTACACATTAGTGTACAATTCGTACACATTAGCATACAAATCAATATTACAGTGCAGGGAAGAGACTCGAGCATTGCGCTCGAGTACACTCTGTGTTCGGCCGAACACCGAGCGGACCCGAGCGTAGGCATGCTCGGCCGAACAGCGAGTTTAGCTGAGCATGCTCGTTCAACACTAATGACCATGTAAGTGACAATGACTATATGTTCTACTATGCTGTATGTTTAATTTAATTAATAATCCATAAGAAGGCAACTAGTGTGGCAGTTATAATGTTAAGAATAAATGCAAAAAATTTGCCCTTTCATAGTTCTGTAGACTTATGGCATTGTGTGCAGTAATAAATGGCGAAGCAAAAAAAAAATAGACATTTATTCGCTCACCCTTTTTGCAGTAGTACCACACCTCTTGGATCTCCACAGTGCTCTAGAGCAGTGTTCCCCAACTCCAGTCCTCAGGGCCCACCTACCGGTCATGATTTGAGAATATCCCACAGAATGAATACCTGTGGTAAGTCCTGATGCATTGAAACTAATTATATAACCTACTGAATACTAAGGAAATCCAGAAAACCTGACCGTTAAGTGGGCCCTGAGGACTGGAGTTGAGGAACACTGCTCTAGAGGAATCCAAGCTTGGCTGTGTCAGTTCAGTCCACCCTTTATGCTGTAAATCCTGGACAAATTATCTGGCACTAGTGGTTAAAAACTCCAAATCTTTATTTCAAGAGCATAAAAACTGCATGCACTACAAAAAAAATGTGTTTTTTTTTGTATTGCATGATGATGTTTTTATGGGCTTGAAATAAAGATTTGGAGTTTTTAACCACAAGTGCCAAAAGATTTGCATATCTCTAACATCCACCAGCTAAGTGATGTCATCATAGAGGAGTGGAAGAGGATTCTGCTGGAAAATAATGATGGCCACACAAAATATTGACACTGTAGGCACAATTCGGCTGTTTAGACATTAATGCCTGTGTGCTGAGTCATTTTGAGGACACACAAAATTTACACTTTCAGGCAAAACGGTGGTGTTTTTAGGTATCCAAGGGAGATGCCTCATAGCAGAGGTGTAACTTGAATGTCTCGGATCCCAATGCAAAATCTATAAGACTCCCAGTACACCAAGCACTCTTTATACTGGTACATTCTTATATGGCAGAGCTTTTGGGCCAGGTCACGCACCCAGGTACAACTACTACCTCCTCACTCCCTATATCTACACCCTTGCTTCATTAGATTTGTCTCTATTATTTTCTATTTTGCTTTGGATTTAACACAGATTTTACCTTTCACCTTGCAATACTTAATTTGAATAAAATTTCTGCAGCTTTCTTTGCTTGGGCCACAAGCAGTGCACATAGCATTCCTGCTCTATGAATACACTGGAACTAATAGGTTGTGTTCTTAGAGCAGACTTTTGCCCTACAGCCAGGATTGGAGGTAGCTCTAATCCCAAATCCCAACTGTTAACAATTTGATTGCTGTGGCATGATTAAAGGGTATCACTGGATTCCAGTGATCTGATCAGAGGCTGTGGTAGAAAAGACCCCAGAACTGTAAATTCAATCATCCTGCTATTAGAGCACACTAGTGTTACCCTAACCACAGCCTGTGTCATAGCGACACAGAGCACAATGTATTAAAATATAAGTAGAGTATACATAAAAAATAAGTAGAATACACGTAGAGTATAAATATGAAATAAGTAGAATATAAATAGAATATACAATAAGTAGAATATAAGTAGATTATAAGTATAAAATAATTCTTCTCAGACAGTAATTCCTTGATGTAATTTTGAAAATTGTAATAAAAAATGTGCTAAAAAATTTTAATAAAAAAAGTTTGCAATAAATAACAATAAAGCGATGATACTACATAAAATATATTTTATTGTATATACATAATATAAAAGCAAAAAAGCTACACTTATTAGGTATCTACATGACTGAAATAACCTGACAAACCCGACAAACAGGTTATTCAGTGTGAGAAATATGTAAAGTGTAAACAATAAAATACAAAAGCAATGTCAAGAATCACTCTTTTTATATTGGTAACACAAAAACATACAGAGGCAAAAGCTAAAAAAAAATATGGTCATTTTGGTGTTATATCAACAGCCCCTTAATCACATAATGATTGAGTCATTTTATGTTTTTGAACTTAGTTTTTTTCTCTTCTGCCTTCCAAGAGCCATAACTTTTAACATGTTTCATTAACATAGCCATATGAGGACTTATTTTTGTAGGACAATTTTTTTTACACTAGTTAAATAGCTTGTATTGGAAAATGGGGGAAAAGTGCCATTTTTGGAGGGTTTTGTTTTTACTGTGTTCACTATGGGATAAAAATTTCATGATGGCCTTATTCTATTGGTCATTATGATTACACCAATTCTAAATTTATGTAGCTTCTAATAATTTTTTACTACTTAAAAAAAAAACTATACATTTAAAAGGAATTTCTTCATCTCTATATTCTGACATTCATACCTTTTTTATATTTATGTCTACACAGCTCTGTAAGTTTTTTTTAGCGAACCAAGCTGTAGTTTTTATTGGTATTACCGTATTTTTCTCTTTATAAGACGCACCCCAGATTTTAGAGTAGGAAAATGAGAAAAAAATATTTTTCATCAGACTCATTCAGACCCCATCAGACCTCAGATCAGCCCAATGTGCCCCCATCAGACCTCAGATCAGCCCAGTGTGCCCGCATCAGACCTCAGATCAGCCCAGTGTGTCCCCATCAGGCCTCAGATCAGCTTATTGTGCTCCCATCAGACCTCAGATCAGCCCAGTGTGCCCCCAACATACCTCAGATCAGCTCATTGTGCCCCCATCAGACCTCAGATCAGCCCATTGTGCCCCCATCAGACCTCAGATCAGCCCATTGTGCCCCCATCAGACCTCAGATCAGCCCATTGTGCCCCCATCAGACCTCAGATCAGCCCATTGTGCCCCCATCAGACCTCAGATCAGCCCACCCAGCCCCATAAAAATAAAATAAAAATCTCTCTTAGCTGTCCTATGCCGCGGCTCTGCTCTGGGTCCGGTGCTCCTCTGGCTTCTAAGGCCGGTGCTGCACTGTCACCTGTACGTAGTCAGATAATGGAAGCGCTCACTTGTATTCGCTTTATAAGACGCACCGCAATTTTCCCCCTACCCCTTCCCCCCGCAATTTTTCCTCCCCCTTTGGGGGGAAAAAGTAGTCTTATAAAGCGAAAAATACGGTATATTACAGTTTTGGGAGTAAACACATCTTTTTGTTCACTAATTCTATTTTTTGAGGGGGCAGCATGCTCAAAAAAACATCAAATCTGCTATGTATTTTGATTTCCTTATCAGTTACTGCGTTCACCGTGCATATGAATATTTTTATATTTTAATGGTTTTGACGTTTTTGGATGTGGAAATACCAATTATGTTTAATTTTTTTGTTTATTATTTTTATATGTAATGTTTTTACTGTAATTTACTGTAATTACTTAGGAGACTTGAATAAGTGATTTTCTGATAGAATGCTATTGTAGGATTTTGTCAGACCTGCTGTTAAACAGGCAGTCTGCTGTGGCAGGCCTGGGAGCCTACGGGGGCTATGATTGGAGGACAGAGGTAACCCCCTCCCTCTGCATAACTCCTCAGATGTTGTGGTCGCTACTGATTTAAATTACCAAGATCAGAGTCATCTCTGACCCTAGTCACTGTTGGTGGGTTTCTGCAGTCTTATACAACTTGTGAAATTGTGGCATACCATATACATGATTTTTTGTTAAGGGGAAAACATTTTAGTCACCCCCTGCACTAATCTGATCTCTTTTCTGCATTCTCTTTCTGCATTTCCCACACTCTTTTTGATGTACAGTACAGACCAAAAGTTTGGACACACCTTCTCATTCAAAAAGTTTTCTGTATTTTCATGACTATGAAAATTCTAGATTCACACTGAAGGCAACAAAACTATGAATTAACACATGTGGAATTATATACTTAACTAAAAAGTGTGAAACATATATTCTAGGTTCTTCAAAGTAGCCACCTTTTGCTTTGATTACTGCTTTGCACACTCTTGGCATTCTCTTGATGAGCTTCAAGAGGTAGTCATCTAAAATAGTTTTCACTTCACAGGTGTGCCCTGTCAGGTTTAATAAGTGGGATTTCTTGCCTTATAAATGGGGTTGGGACCATGAGTTGTGTTGGGCAGTAGTCAGGTGGATACACAGCTGATAGTCCTACTGAATAGACTGTTAGAATTTGTATTATGGCAAGAAAAAAGCAGCTAAGTAAAGAAAAACGAGTGGCCATCATTACTTTAAGAAATGAAGGTCAGTCAGTCCGAAAAATTGGGAGATCTTTGAAAGTGTCCCCAAGTGCAGTGGCAAAAACCATCAAGCGCTACAAAGAAATTGTCTCACATGAGGACCGCCCCAGGAAAGGAAGATCAAGAGTCACCTCTGCTGCGGACGATAAGTTCATCCGAGTCACCAGCCTCAGAAATCGCAGGTTAACAGCAGCTCAGATTAGAGACCAGGTCAATGCCACACAGAGTTCTAGCAGCAGACACATCTCTACAACAACTGTTAAGAGGAGACTGTGTGCAGCAGGCCTTCATGGTAAAATAGCTGCTAGGAAACCACTGCTAAGGATAGGCAACAAGCAGAAGAGACTTGTTTGGGCTAATGAACATAAGGAATGGACATTAGACCAGTGGAAATCTGTGCTTTGGTCTGATGAGTCCAAATTTGAGATCTTTGGTTCCAACCACCGTGTCTTTGTGTGACGCACAAAAGGTGAACGGATGGACTCTGCATGCCTGGTTCCCACCTTTGCTGGTGACACTGTTGGGGATTTATTCAAAATTGAAGGCATACTGAACCAGCATGGCTACCACAGCATCTTGCAGCGGCATGCTATTCCATCCGGTTTGCGTTTAGTTGGACCATCATTTATTTATCAACAGGACAATGACCCCAAACACACCTCCAGGCTGTGTAAGGGCTATTTGACCAAGAAGGAGAGTAATGGGGTGCTACGCCTCCACAGGGGCGGTCTTGGCATTTCTGGGGCCCTAAGCGAAGTTATGTCCAGGGGCCCCCCCAATGACATGTCACGCCCCTGATGACATGCCCTCTGATGCCACGCCCCCCCAATGACATGCCCCCCCACACATCAAAGACTGGGACTAGAGATGAGCGAGCATGCTCGGCCAAGCATGCTCGGGTGGAATTTGCGTGCGCTTTTTCAAATCTGCATGCTAATTCATACGCATATTTTAGTATGTACACTAATGCGTACGCATTTTATAAATTAGTACGCATTAGCGTACTAATTTATAAAATGCAAACGCATTTGGACAAATGCAGTAAGTGACAGCTGGGCGGGCGGTCTTAGGCACCGGCACAAGAGTGGAGCGTGGGGGTCCCCTTGGACGTCGGGGGCCCTACGCAAATGCATAGGATGCGTGATGCCCAAGACCGCCCCTGCGCCTCCACAGTCACCAGACCTGAACCCAATCAAGATGGTTTGGGGTGAGCTGGACCGCAGAGTGAAGGCAAAAGGGCCAACAAGTGCTAAGCATCTCTGGGAACTCCTTCAAGATTGTTTGAATACCATTTCAGGTGACTACCTCTTGAAGCTCATCAAGAGAATGCCAAGAGTGTGCAAAGCAGTAATCAAAGCAAAAGGTGGCTACTTTGAAGAGTCTAGAATATAAGACATATTTTCAGTTGTTTCACACTTTTTTGTTAAGTATATAATTCCACATGTGTTAATTCATAGTTTTGATGCTTACAGTGTGAATCTACAATTGTCATGGTCATGAAAATACAGAAAACTCTTTGAATGAGAAGATGTGTCCAAACTTTTGGTCTGTACTGTATATGAACCTTTGCTTTCAGTATCTGGTATGACCTAAACATTACAATAATTGTTGAATAGTTCTACACATCATTTTGGAGAACCATTGTTCCATATAAAGCAGCTTCAATTTTATGTTGGTGTATCTTCTCCCATGAACTACTCGCTTCAGGTACTGCCACAACATTTCTATTGGATTAAGAACTTATTTCAATACTTTAACTTTATTCATATTTAACCATTCTTTGGTAGAACGACTTGTGTGCTTAGGGTTGTTACCTTTCTGCATGACCCATGTTCTCTTAAAATCCAGCTCATGGACAGATGACCTGACATTTTGCTTTATAATTTGCTGGTATAATTCAACATTCATTGTTCCATCAATGATGGCAAGCCATCCCGGACCCAACAAAACAGGCCCTAGTTACATATAGTTACACAGTACAGTTCAAAAAAGACACAAGTCCCTCAAGTTCAACCAAGAGATGAGTTGTGAATGAGTTGTGAAGGGTACGAATTTTAGACATCTGGAGTGAGGCCCAAGCTTCTATACATTTTCATAAGCATTCATTTTATTTATTTTTAAGTATTTATCTAAGCCTTTTTTAAACTGTCCTGCTGTGACTACATCCTGAGGTGACTATTCCATAGATGTACAGTTCCTATTGTAAAGGAGCCTTGACAACTCTGGAGACTGAACTTTTTCTTCACCAGGTGGAGGCATGTCACCTTGTCTTTTGAGGGAATTTTACATGGAACAGTTTGTTTAGGGCATCTTTTCTACAAACTGGTGCTCAGTACTAAACTGCATATTCCAGATAAGCCAACACCGAAGCTTTGCAAAGTGGTAATATTACATCCCTGTCATGAAAGCCCTTGCCTTTTTAATACATGACAGTTAGGGATGAGCAAATCGACTTCGGATAAAACATCCGAAGTCAATTCACATAAAACTTTGTTCTAATACTGTATGGAGCAGGAGCTCCGTACAGTATTAGAATGTATTGGCTCAGATGAGCCGAAGTTATTACTTCGCAAAGTCTTGTGTGACTTTGCATAACAATTTCATAGATTCATTTTTACTGTAAAAAAAAAACAACATTTCCTAAACTCGGGTTCGGTTCCAAGTGGTACATTGGAACAAACCCGAGTTCAGGAAATGTTTTCTTACAGTAAAAATTAATCTATGAAGTTATTACGCAAAGTCACGCGAGATTGCACAATACTACAGTCTGCAAAAATAGAAACAATGCTATTAATCCCATTCTCTATATCATTAATAAATAAGTTAAATAATAGAGGAAACAGCAGTGAACCTTGAGGTACACCACCTCAATCCACTTAATAATTATACTTTCTAAGCCTATAGACTTTATTTTACCTCTTAAGGGTCTATAAGGGACAGTATCAAACGCCTTTGTGAAATCCAACACTATATCCTCAGCCGCCCCTCTGTCCAGGCTTCTACTCACCTCTTCATAAAAACAAATCAGGTTAGTTTGACAACTTCTGTCTGTGGTAAACCCATGAACCCTTTTTGAATATGGGCACCACATCTGCCTTGCGCCAGTTGCTTGGCACTGTACCCGTCCCTAAAGAATCTCAAAAAATTATGGACGAACACAGCAATAACTGAACTGAGTTCTTTAAGAACTCTTGGGTGTAATCCATCTGGACCTGGAGCCTTGTTCACATTTACCTTATGTAAGTTAACTTGGACCATATGCACAGTTAGCCAATTTAGTAGATTACTTTTTTTTACAGATATTATTAAGCCATTTGTAAATTTCAAAGGCTACAGCTGACCCCTGAGATTTGCATTTTGTAAATACTATTTTTGGCATCTATTGCCTTTTTTACTGTCTACTTATTGCCCATTTTAGCTGTAAGCCACATGGGGTTTAATTTTTGCTGTTTATACTTGTTATCTACAAGAATAAATTTTGCTGTGTAATTACCCAAAGTAGAGTTATCTTCAGTAGTATTATGTGCCAAAAGCTGATCCTAGTCTATCCCCTGAAATGCTGCCCTCAACCCTGGAAAATTTGGATTTTTAAAATTGTGTTTTTGCTCTCCCAGCCAGAGTTTGTTTTTTACAGTTTAGAAGGAATACAATTATATTGTGGTCACTGTTACCAAGTGTTTCACAAATAGTAACATTCCCAACAAGCTCTGCATTGATAGAAATTACCAGATCCAATAGAGCATTGACCCTACTTGGAGCTTCTACAAACTGGTCCATAAAGAGATCCTGTAACAAGTTGAGGACTTTTGTCCCCTTTGCAGTTGAGGAAGAACCATGATCCCAGTAAGTTAAGATTGTCCATCACCCATGAATACTGTACCCATGGCCCACCTGTGCAGCCCTCTCAACTTGGTTATATGGCTATACTTCTTTCTCCTCAGTGGTGTTAGGGGGTCTATAGATTTCACCAAATATTATTTTTCAGCGTTTATTTCTTTGTAATTCCACCAATAAGGTTTCAATATCCTCTCATTCTTCACCCACAATTTTCTCTTTTACACTTGCTTTCATATCACTTTTTCTATTGGCCCTATCTTTCATAAAAAGTATATAACCCAGAAGATTAACAGTCAATTTGTGTGAAGAGTCTAGCAATGTCAGCAAAGCCACACCAACTGCATCTACAGTATGTGTCCCTCCAGTACAATAGACTCCAGCTCTCCCATTTTGCTTGTTAGACTTCTGGCATTTGTGAACATGCATTTTAGGTTACTGTTTAATTTTAATTTTCCATATTCAGTTCCAGGAATGTAAATTCTTAAGAATTTGTGGACACTTTGGGGGTCATTTATTAAGCTGAAATATGCCTATATTATGTGTATTTGAGGTGCAGATTGTGGCGCGACACCTAGTTGCACTGCAGTATGCGACTTCTCCCTGCTCACACCAGGTCTAAATAAGGGGTCTCATTTACCATTTTCTGCCTGTTTCAAGCATCGAAAAAGGTCTAAATATAAGACAGCTAGGAAGCTGTCTTACATTAAGAAGCAGCGGTGGATCGCTAGAGTTATGAAGAGGTGTCGGCCTCTTCATAACTTTGGCGGATCCACCGCCAGTGCAGGGGTTTAGTAAGACCAGCGTCTAAAACACTGGTTTTAATAAATGTGTTCCTTTGTTTTTTATTGTTGATTTGTAACATATTTATGTTTTTCATGGCTGTACACTTATTTCTTGTCACCTCCCTCTTTTCCTCCCTACCCCATATTGGTATACCGTATTTTTCGCTTTATAAGACGCACCCGAAGATAAGACGCACCCCAGATTTTAGAGTAGGAAAATGAGAAAAAAATATTTTTCATCAGACCTCATATCTGACCCCCCATAAATTTCAGGACATCACATCAGGCCCCCATCAGAGCTCAGAACAGCCCATTGTGCCCCCATCAGACCTCAGAACAGCCCACAGTGCCCCTATGAGACCTCAGATCAGCCCAGTGTGCCCCCATCAGACCTCACATCAGCCCATTGTGCCCCCATCAGACCTCACATCAGCCCATTGTGCCCCCATCAGACCTCAGAGCAGCCCACTGTGCCATCAGACCTCAGATCAGCCAACTCTGCCCCCATCAGACCTCAGACCAGCCCACAGTGCCCCCATGAGACCACTCTGTGCCACCATCAGACCTCAGACCAGCTCATAGTGCCCCCATTAGACCACTCTGTGGCCCCATCAGACCTCAGACCAGCTCATAGTGCCCCCATTAGACCACTCTGTGGCCCCATCAGACCTCAGACCAGCTCATAGTGCCCCCATTAGACCACTCTGTGCCCCCATCAGACCTCAGACCAGCTCATAGTGCCCCCATTAGACCACTCTGTGGCCCCATCAGACCTCAGACCAGCTCATAGTGCCCCCATTAGACCACTCTGTGGCCCCATCAGACCTCAGACCAGCTCATAGTGCCCCCATTAGACCACTCTGTGGCCCCATCAGACCTCAGATCAGCCCAGCGTGCCCCATAACAATAAAAAAAAAACTTCACTTACCTGTCCTGCCGCGGCTCCGCTCCGGTGCTTCTTAGGCTTCCCGACCCGGCGCTGCACTGTCACCTGACTGCGTGCAGCGTCAGGTCATAGTGCGCGCACTACGTCCTGACGCTGTACGCGTTCAGGACAGTGCAGCGCCGGGCCGGGAAGCCTAAGAAGCACCGGAGCGGAGCCGCGGCAGGACAGGTAAGTGAAGTTTTTTATTTTATTGTTATGGGGCACGCTGGGCTGATCTGAGGTCTGGTGGGGGGGTCCCAGCCCCCCGGCAGCTAAAACATACAAGTGAGCGCTTCCATAATGGAAGCGCTCACTTGTATTCGTTTTATAAGACGCACTGCAATTTTCCCCCTACTTTTGGGGGAAAAAAAGTGCGTCTTATAAAGTGAAAAATACGGTAACTACCTTCCCTCCCCAGAGCTTAGTTTAAAAGCTCCTCAGCCGTATAGATATTCTTTAGCCATGTAGAGCCTATAGCCTACAGAGAAGTAAGCCCAGTTCTACATGAATCCAAACCCTTCCTTCCTACACTAGTTTCTGAGCCACTTATTTGACTCTGTAAAGTCTTGCTGTCTTTCTAGTGATGCTTATGGCACTGGTAGTGTTTCTGAAAACTCTACTTTGGAGGTCCTAGATTTGAACTTCTCACCTAGTTCCCTGAAACCATTTTTAAGTACCCTCCATCTCCCCCTGACTTTGTCATTGGTGCCAATTTGTAATATTACCACTTGGTCTTCCACAGGGCCATCCAGTAATCTATCTGATCTGCAGTATGCCAAACCTGAGCATCAGGAAAACACTTTTCAACATTCATAGTTTATGCCCCTGTCTGTCTGACTAATAATACTCTACTACCACCTGCATCTGTCAGACTTTTTCTGCACGCCTTTTCTCATCCTTCCTACAACATTATCTAGGTTGCTAGAAACAATGTCCTGCTACAGTGATGCTGGCCCTCAGCTAATATCATCCAAACAGGCATATTTACTGGGTTGTGCCATCTGGACTAGCCTGCCTGGCACATTTTCCCCTACCCCTTCTTAACCAGTTACTGTCACCCAGCTACTGAATTCTACTACTGAGTCCTGATATTGCCCTGCTCCACCCACCTCCTTTCCACTGGGGTCAGCCAGTGTCTGCTTCCCTCCAGATTTTTAATGGTTCTGACTGTTGCAAGTTGCACATTTAAATCCCAAACCCTGATACTACCATTACCATGTTTCACAAATGGGATGATGTTTTCATGCTGGAATGCAGTGCTTTCCTTTCACCAAACATAAGGCCTCTCATTTAAAGAGGACCTTTCATGTGTTTGAGTTACTTTAGTTAAATACCTTTATTGGTAGGGCAACCCCCGCTGCTTCTGATACGGGGTTCGGTTTTTCAAAATATCACTTCTGTGCCCCGTTCTGCCCCCCTGTATTTCTTCCGCTCAGTATGCTAATACTGAGCATCGGAACAGGGAGGAGGAGACGCCCGGGTTTCTCAATGGGCGTCTACTTCTCCCTGGCTGTCTTCAATCCAATCACATTGGAGAGCTCCATAGCCAGGGAGAAAAAAACTCCTTGGCTGTGTCGCTCTCCAATGTGATTGGATCGCAGCACAGCCAGGCAGAAGGAGACGCCCATTGAGAAACAGATGTGCAGGTTGGGAAATTTTGACCATAAAATAATAACCTTCCAATTGTCATTCATGTGCAGGTGTCCCCCAACCTGCACATCTGTTGTTCTGTCAGGTCTATTGGTTAATACTAAGTCCAGTATGATGGTCCCTCTAGTCGGGTCCTGAACCAGTTGGGAAAGGTAATTGTCTTTGGTTATTGCCAAGAACCTGTTTCCTTTATGAGATATACAGGTTTCTGTTTCCCAGTCTATATCTGGGTAATTGAAATCCCCCATAATAACGACCTCATTATGATTTGCCGTCTCGTCTTTTTAGTTTCGAAGTAGATTTTCTATGGACTCTGGTATATTAGGTGGTTTATAATAAAATCCTATTAGTATTTTATTATTGTTTTTTGCTCCATGTATATCTACCCGCAGTGACACCACATCTTCATGTCCCTCACTTATATCTTCCCGGAGTGTGAGCTTTAGGGAAGGAGAACATATGTGCCTGACACAGCATCAGAGGACAACATGACCAAAATGGCTGGATCAGATTATCAATTCTGACATTAAGTCTATTTTGATGAATGCGCTGCTGATCCCTCTGTCTTGGAATATAATTGACAATTTGAGGGAAATGAGCAGTAACATGACAAGGAGATTGCTAGGTGTAAACTTACCAGCAGAGGGCGATACAATCAAATGTAAAGCAAGCTATATATAAACACAGAACTAATGAAAGAATAAAGAAGATAAAAGGTGTATTGTCCATAACAGTAAAATATCTTACAAGTTGTGATACATGAAAAAAGCAGTGTTTGTTAAAAAGTAAAAATATGTAATAAATCTGCACATATTAACTTGGTTGCCAATAGAACACATAGAGGCAACCAATTGGGTCTAACAACTAAAGAGAAACTATTAGTCTTTCTGACTGCATTGCATCTGCAACAGCTTAGAGCCCCACAGGTTGTTTCTTATAGAATATTCTTTTTTTCTTTTTATTATGGAAAAGTTTATGTTTTCCCAGACTTCTATGCAAAATAAGATTGTCTGGCAGAAGTTATAAGTAAATAATAAGACTGTAATATATCTGATTATTATTAGGGATTCTTAGGCAGTTCACCTATTTATCTAAATTTGCCGTTTCATAGACAAGTGTGTCTTACTACCACTGGAATCACTTAATACCTGATAACCTGCTAAGGGTTAATACATGTTTGCCACTTTTATCAAATGTTACTGCTAAATTACCAACAGGTAGATGGAATATGATTAGATGTAGAAATTTTATATATATATATATATATATATATATATATATATATATATATATATATATATTAGATATTATTGCATATGTTTTATATATTCTCTAAATTACAGTTCACCATTTGTTATGTTTCCTTCTCTTGTTTCTTTTGCATTTGATATGTTTGTCAGGCTGCTCTTCACAAGGACCATTACACTATTCTGTCCTGTAATGTAACACTATCTCCTCATATTGAGCCCAATTTTGAACTCACAAGCTGCTTATTGCTGTTCTACTTAATGCGCATTAAATCTCCTTAATCTAAAATCACAAGCTAATTTTGCTCCTTAACAGTGAAACTATGTACTCAGCATGACTGTTATATATGAGTAATAAAAAGCTATAAACTGTACTAATGGTAGTTCATGATAGACATTGTCACCTGGGTAAATATAGGTTATATAAAACATGATTGAACAATAAAAATAACACATTAAAAAAATCATAAAAATGTGCAATTATTGTTTACTCAATGAACAGATGTTTTCCATCTTAGCTAAATGTTTATTTAGGAAAAAAATACTAAAATTCCTTAAAATAAAAATAAAAAAATGAATAATGAAAATAAATGAATAAATAAAAGAATGAATAAAATAAAAACAAACAGTGTTTAACACATTTCAAATTCATAGACGATAGATTAGATAGATAGATAGATAGATAGATAGATAGATAGATAGATAGATATGTGATCAATACGAGATAGATAAATAGATTAGATAGATAGATAGATAGATAGATATGAGATGGATATGAGATAGATATGAGATAGCTAGAGAAAAGATAGATGGATATAAGATATCTAGATAGACAGATAGCTACATAGATAAATATGAGATTGCTATTAGGTAGATAGGTAGATTTGTAAGTATAGCAGATGTTATATATTTTTAGTATATAAACACGATGCATAGATAAATTAATGTATGTATGAATATTATCTCTTTCATAATTAATTATATGCAATTATATTTATAATTATTGTTTTATTACTTTTCATGTATTTTGTGTAATGTAAATGAAATGCGGAAATTAAAAAAAATCTTTGCAAAGTCCAAAGGGCGAAAAAGAAAAGCAATAGAAAAAGACAGCAGCAGGAGGATGAACAAAAGACGAGAGAAGACAAAGTGGAAGGAGAGCGACAGAACAAGAGATTGGAGGGGAGACGAAGAGAAAGACAGGTAACATCCCCACCTGATTTATTTGCTCTCCCTTTGGCAAGATGATAAATAAATATCCCACCAAGCATGGAGAAAAAAAAGTATATAAAATAACTAAAAGGAATCATGAGATAGGTGCAGTGTGTGAGCGGAGAACCTCTATGTAAGATTCATAGCTACTTCCAACACGAGAGAAATATGTTGATTCAGAGAATCGTTTATCTTGGATGTATTTTCGGAGATTTGACTTCCAAAACTTGAATGCATTTGTTGCTAAATAGGAACGTTGTCCCCGAAGAGAACTTTTTCTTGTGCGCGTATCCGCTGCGCTATAAAACTGTGACAATGCCATCTGTTATGGTCGGACAGGGAGGGGAGAGAGGGGGCACAAAGTCACGTGAAGGAATAGATGAAAAAATAGTTCAGCATATGGCAAAAGATGCAGATCTCCAGGTATTTTTGTGGCAGGTAGTATCTTGTCACTAGTGAACATACCGATTTTGGTAAGTTATAGAATGGGTTAAGTATAATAAAATAATTAAATACAATTTAATTTTAAACAATTTTTTTTTTCAGATATAATATTTGTTTTTCAAGCGGTTATAAAATATAAAAAATGTGAGCCGGAAATTCTTTTTATACCTGTCGTCCACAAATATACATATTTTCTTCATTATAAGATATAGTAATAATGTTAGTCTGTGAAATTAGAATTGTCTGTTAAATGCAAGATTTGTTTTCTATTATGTAAAGTGCATGTATAGATTTCTGAAAAGCTTATTTTCATGTTGCTAACTGCGGTCAATACTTCTCCGTGTAACTTTCATCCCAGGCTTTCATGTAACATAATATATCAATGCTCCTCCTGTGTGAATCTCACTCACATCCCAGATTCAGAACTGCACAGGGTTTTCTAGTGCATAGAAATTGGAGTTATAACAATATAAAGAAATTGTTTAGAGACAGAATTAAATATAATTTGGGAGGTCATATAAAACATTTTTTTAAAATATATTTTTTTTAAAATATATTTTTAAAGTTATTGTATCTGGGAAAATTGTAGGTTTCCAAATCTTCAAGATCAAAACAATTTCCAGATAGATTTGTGTATGACTGCCAAGGAAACATATCACTTAACTGCCCAGTGTTCAGATATTAACTGTCCTTCTTTGTAGGTGCATAGATGCATTGCACAAATAAACAAGACAAAAGGTGGTTCTTCTGCATCAGCAGCAGTACAAATGTGTTGGTAGGCAGGAGTTTTATTATGTAGTCTTTGCTCTTCTGACCCCCCCGTTCCAAAAGAAATGTGCGATGATCTAAAATGTTGTGGTTGACCACAAGTTTAAGCCAAACAGCACATGGGAGATGCTTTAAACTGATGTTTTATCGACATTTTAGGTCCACCAGAAACCAAGTTCAAGTACCACCCTCAACAATATTTCAAAGAGTTTTTTTTAAATTTTTTTTTTGTATGGAAACGTTGATATTTTCACCACTAAAGACAAAGCTGGATATGCTGGAGAGTACTGCATGCATGCACTTGTAGGTTCTGGGTTGTACATCTGCAAGTGCTTAGGAGTCCAGCAGGTGGTCCTAATTTGTGATTGGCAGTTATCTCTGCATGCACGGTCATACAGGGACAGATGTCAAATACTGAATAGGTCCCATGTGGCTACTAAGCCCAGAATCAGTAGCGATTTAAATGAGGAAATTACAAGCTACACTTGAACTTTTCCTACAAAACCATATATCACTCTGCTCAGCTCCTCCTGCTCTATAACATGCTGCCTGACAAATTTTCAGTGTGACAGGTTCCTCTTAATGGCATCTACTAATACTTTGAGGGAAGTGACCAATGCATTCCAACTTCACTCTGCAAAGAAGTGTCAGTCACACTTAAATCATGTATATTTTTTTACATTTTACTTTTTTACTTTGAAAAAGTCTTTTCACATTTCTGTAATTATTTTTTAAAGAAAAGTGTTTTAATTGTGACTAATATGTTAAGGCCTGGTGCAAATCTTTGAGTTCCTACCAATTTGAATATACTGTCATATGTCAACCAAGTAGAAAAGGAGATGAGCAGAATTCATAAGTGCTTTGCTTTTTTTCCTACATTCTCTTGGCAGAACAGTTTTTTTTGCCATCACAGTCTTATAGGGTGAAAGAAGGAAGGCTCAGGGCAATATTGGCATGGAAGATGGAGATATTATATAATCAAGGCACAAGATGACAGATAAAACTAAAAGGTTAAAAGATCATAATAATAATGAGAATCAAAATATAACGCTTCTTTTTGCTATTACTAAGGATGCATAACTTGTCCGAAATACGTTAGCTGTTTTATTTGGGTGATGTTTTCTTAATTTTGTATTGCTCTGATTTTATTGATCTTCAATAAATGCTACATTATGGATTCGGTGCTATATTTCTTCATTCAGAGTCTACAGTACTAATCAAAGAATTAATGCTTGGTTCTGGATCCCTTGAGATAAAATACCCTGTTGTTTGGGAACTAGGATGCCGGAAAGGCCACTTTCCAAAGTAAGGAGAACCAGTATCAATATCCACATAGATTTGTCCAAGGATCCTCTTGTAGGCATTTTTGATGGTTTCTTATTAGATGTTCAGGAGCAACATTCAGCATTTTTAAGTGGTGTGCGCAGAATCCCAGTACCCTTGGTTGTTAATAAGAACATCTGAACTGTCAATCTGTTAGAAAGAGGTGGATCTAAATTACACTTGGGGGCACTGTGAAATATTGGAAAGATGGTGTATACCTTCAGATGGTGAGGAGACCATTTTGATGCATAAATGCCAAAGCACCATCTAACTGTCTTTAGCAAATATGTCCTAAAATGAAACTCTGACTACAGTAAATCTTTATATTCAGGAACAATATGCATTCATTCTAAACTAAGCTGTTTGGGTTTCAAGTGTCTCTGTTGCCTTTCTTGGAAGAACTTTGACAGGTACCATTGTCAGTCATGTTAGGTTTTCTGCGCATTGTATCTAAGCCCTACATTTAGCATGTTCACTGGAAAAAGCTCCATATCCATGTATTAATAGGGCTCCACTGACCCGACTGTGACCAAAAGAGCGTTCTTTTGGCCTCCATTAGGGTGGTAGCACATATTTTTTCTTAGTGTATAGAAAGCACAGCAGACTGCGCTTTCCTATACAGTAGGTCATCATAAAAAGACTTGAAGCTGTCCTGTTCTGTCACCTTATCACACAATAGGTTATAGGTTCTATATCAGAAAGAATAATAACAAGTAAATCTGAAAATGCTAAGAAAAACCAATGCTGGGAAGTGTTGTTCAGTAGATACGCCAATGAGAAGAGAAGTACAAAGTCATTACTTGTATATCTTTTTATAGAATACAATGACACTTTGTACTGGTGAAGAACAGCAATGTATGAAGAAAGATGACATGTTTTGTTCAAATCTCTGAAAATATACATTAAGGGCACATATACACGACTATATTATGTTGTATAGAGATGTAACAGTCAACCTTCAAACTGTATAGGACCTTACTATACCTCCATATTCCTTTGATTTCATACTGACACACAGAGGCTTTTTTCTATTTTGTATGAATCTGACTGGAAAAAATAAAATTGTAGCATTTTCTATTGGATGTCCTGCGCTGCAAAGAAATGCTTCTAGACATTGGGGGACATTTCTAAAACAGGCTAAATAAACCCATCTTTGATGTCCATAGCAGCCAATCAGAGCACAGCTTTCAATTGGTGTTTTTCTATTGAAAATGAAAGCTTTACTGTGATTGGTAGGCGTAGGGACTCCATGTTCCTCCATATGGGACACAACTCTGCTGCATGAGGCCTAATATGGAGGTTGTGTAAATGCTTCCATCAACTCCACCAGCTGGCTCTCTACTGCAAAATAATTAAAATGAGATATAGAGAAATGTTGGAAGGAAAAAAAATGAATTAAGCAAAAGACCACAAGAGTACAAGATTCATAAACCCGAATCTCAGCAGGTAAAGCAGAAATCCAATTTTGGCTGTTTTCTTTTTAATAAAAAGTACAAAATGCTCTTTATTTATGTCAGTTGTTATTTTCTTCTAAGGGTTTCTCTGGGAGGCAGCTTTCTACTGAGATTTACAGAATGAGATGTACCTGAACACAAGATAATAAAACGGAGCCAAATATGAAAACCTTTGGCAATTAAAGTCTGCGACACATGATGATAGAGGAAGAACAAGCCGGACAAAGCCTTTAAAAAGCAGGGAGTGATGTCCACTACATCGGAAAGAGTAGCTGCTTTTTGTGTGGTCAACCTAAACTACCTTATCATTGTCAATGACATTGCCATGTGTACATGCCGTGGTCCTTGTTCACGGAGCAAGATTAACATTTACAAGTACCTAGCCATACATCATCACCATTAGTTACAAACTAGAGATGAGCCAATTGATTCTAAGTAAATTGAACTTGACCACATTTTGTAAAAATTGGAAGGGGAAAGAGAGAAAAAAATATTAAATAAAATTCATTAAAAAGTTTTTTTAAAAATTGAATTAAAAATGTGATAGACAAAAGAGAAAGAAAGAGAAAAAAATATGAGTCCTAAGAGACCTCCGAGTTTCAGGCCAATTGAAACACTTTCGATTTGGGTAGAATTGATTCAGACTCGAATCGAATTTTGAATAATTTTCTCATCTCTAAATTATATAGGACCAGTGATAAATTGTTTTGATTGGCATTATTCTTATTTTATAGTTTTATTGTCATATATTAGGTTTTACTTGAAATTTACCAACTATTTTAAAAGTGTTGCCCCACAGTAAGGAGGAGTTTGAGTGGATCAGTGGGCATGTGCTAATAGAAACAGCCCAGTTCTGCACTCGGTACCCCCATTCTAGTGATTAGTGGGTTCCCAGTGACAGGTATCCCCAATCCTATTGAAATTGCTACTTAGACATTATGTTGACTACACAGCAATGGTAAATTGGTCCTTAACCCCTTAAGGATGGAGCCAGTATTATACAAGACTTACTTAAAACGATTAAATTTTTCTTATATCCTGAGTCTTTTTGAGTCCAGTTGACATGAATTAATTTCTTATGCAGAACATGATAATAAAATATAATACTTTTTCCCAAACTGTCCCTATGGGAAGTCAAGAAGACTAAATTATTACTGCAAATAAAGTGTCAATTACACCCTTTACATATATGAAATAGGTCATAATGGCATTTTATGCCTCCTCTTACAGTATTGAAAAGTAAACACATTAGTTTAATGGAATTCAATTTAATATTCCATTAATCGCAGTTATACGTTAAATGTCTTGAGGAACACATTTCTTTCAATCTCCATCTTAAATAAGTGAAACCTACTTACTTATGTAAAGAGGTTTCATCTTTAATGTTTTTGGGACAGTGAATATGAAATTGGAGCCATAAACATGTCTAGTGATTACCTACTGCTTTATTGTTAGACCCAATGCATGTTTCTATGGAGAAAAAGCTACATGTTTGTCACAGATGAAAAGAAAAGCAACCTAGAAGTCTCTGTGGCCTTGATATGAGAGATAAGTCATAAGAAAGGAGAGGTTTAGTATTTCAGATTCTCTGGTCTTCATACAGCTCGGTTGTAATTAAATGTTTAATCCGTTCTTATATTACCCTCTCTTCGCGTCACGTTGGGAAGGGGGCAGTCATTTAAATACAGAGCGCCAAAAGTCCAGATTATATTTCCATGTTGATGTTGGTGCCTGGATCAAAATCTAAGGCGTCTGCGTCATGGACGGCTAGTAGATGATTAGATAGGTATCAGCACTTGGATACACTTATTCATGTACTTTTTAAAGATAGACAATAATATAATATTCCTGACCCAATCCCATAATCCGATGTGGCCCGGAAATGGCGCACCATGGCATCCAACCCTTGCTTAGCATTAGAATGCCTTCATACGTGGTAGATTTTGTTGCAGAAAATGTCTAGGACTGAAAATCCATTCTATTGACATGAATGCGCCTTGCGGAAATCAATGTGCTTCCAAGCAAAACAACCCCATTCAGATGAATGAAACTGATTATCAAGATTTCTGCAACAAAATCTGCAGAAAGCACCCTAAAATTATATTTTTCTAACACAGGATTATCACTAGCTACACTATACATTGTCATACAATTGGCACCATTTTTCATAGAAAATGTGGCAAATCAACATAAATTTATGAACATTTTTGTTTGGCCAGACAAAAATGGAAGACATTTTTTTGTATGATTTATTCTATTTTATTTTTATTATTTCATAATAATTATTCTATTATGATTCCTTATTCTCTATAGAAACTGTCTTTAAGGAAAGACCATAATATACCATAGTGTTACAATTTTCAGTGGTTTTTATTCTACATTTTTCTCTCTTCTTTACTCTCTACACAGCCCCAACTGGACAGACCATCAGCAGATTTGGTTTTCAGTACCATCTCTATGCTGATGACACACAACATCCCATGACATCACCCCTGCGTACTACAGAACACCAGTGACTGTCTCTCTGCTGTCTCTTACATCATGTCCTCTCCCTATTTGAAACAATCTTTCAAAAACTGAACTTTTTGTGTTTTCACTACTAACCTACCAAAAACTTCTTAGTGTGTAGCACTAGCATAACTCATGGGTAGCACGTCCGCTGTCTCTGTGTTATGTTTCACACTGATCTTTCCTTCGCCTCTATATTCAGTCACTTGCCCACTCATGCTGCTTGCACCTCAAAAACATCTCTAGAATTTGCCCCATTCTTACTGTGGAAACAGCAAAAACTCTCATTTTGACCCTGATCCGTTATTGTTGCGATTACTGTAACTCATTACTAATCAGCCTTTCCCTCATTAAACTTCCCCTTTTCAATCTATCCTGAATGGAGCAGCCGAGCTCATCTATCTGTCTAACCTCTCCTCCGATGCCTTCACCCTGTGCCAGTCATTGCACTGAATGCCCATGAAATCTAAAACTCAATTTAACTGCTCGTTCTCATCCATAAAGCTCTGCACAGTGCTGCACCTCCTACAACTCCTCCCTCATCTCTATCACTCTACTGGAGCTCTACGGTCTGCCGATAACATCCACCATAATCCGAATCTCTCACTCCCGTCTTCAAGACTTCTCCTGAGCTGCACCAGTTCTCTGGAATGCCCAACATCCAGAGTTTTAGGTGCTACCTTAAAACATCTTTTTAGGGTGGCCTACCACGTCCCCTAATATAATTATACTCAATTCACCCCCCTTCAACATCCTTCTTAACCTGATCAATCATCAAACACTATCCACCACATCCATGCACTACAGATATTGACTGGTGACTGGTTCATGCCACTTTATATCTGCTGCCTTATTATGATAAGATGGCTGGCCAATTGTGCAAAACAAGTACTTTTTACCTTTTGGGTCACCCCTATTTCCCCTATTTCCATGAATTGTAAGCTCTTGTGAGCAGGGCCCTCATTCCTCTTGTTTTAATTATTGACTTTGTTTGTTGCTATGTAATGTAGGATTCTGTTTTTATATGAACCCCCTGATTGTAAAGTGCTGCGGCATATGTTTGTGCTATATCAGTAAAGATTATTATTATTATTTTCTTAAAAAGGTTGTCCCATGAAAAATATTCTACAGTTTTCAAACCAGCACCTGGATCTGAATATTTTAATTATTGCATATAATTAAAAATTTTGTATAGTTATTCAATAAAATATATCTGTTTAGCACCACCTACTCTTTGTTCCTTTTCTTATTTCTTTGACCTGCTCACTGAGAAGGCCGCACATGCTCAGTTTCATCCTTCAACTGCCTCCTGAGCTGTTATAGGAAGAGAGCTTCAGCAGAAAAAACACGCCGCCTGAGCTGCAGCAAAAATGACACTCCCCTTAAGCTGCCAACTTAATATAAATCTAGCAGAATAGTTGGAGCAATGAATAGGGAGATCTGGATCCATGTGAGGTACATGGCTGGTTCCAGCTCCAGCTTTGTTAGAAAGAGATTGTTGTGTACTATATGATGTCTGATTTTCATTTTTTATATTATTCATGGGATAACAATTTTAACTATACAGTTGGGAAAAAAAGTATTTAGTCAGCCACAAATTGTGCAAGTTCTCCCACTTAAAAAGATGAGAGAGGCCTGTAATTCACATCATAGGTAGACCTCAACTATGAGAGACAAAATGAGAAAACGAATCCAGAAAATCACATTGCCTGATTTTTAAAGAATTTATTTGCAAATTATGGTGGAAAATAAGTATTTGGTCAATAACAAAAGTTCATCTCAATACTTTGTTATATATCCTTTGTTGGCAATGCCAGAGGTCAAACATTTTCTGTAAGTCTTCACAAGGTTGGCACACACTGTTGCTGATATGTTGGCCCATTCCTCCATGCAGATCTCCTCTAGAGCAGTGATGTTTTGGGTCTGTCACTGGGCAACACAGACTTTCAACTCCCTCCAAAGGTTTTCTATGGGGTTGAGATCTGGAGACTGGCTAGGCCACTCCAGGTACTTGAAATGCTTCTTATAAAGCCACTCCTTCGTTGCCCTGGCGGTGTGCTTGGGACCATTGTCATGCTGAAAGACCAAGCCACGTTTCATCTTCAATGCCCTTGCTGATGGAAGAAGGTTTGCACTGAAAATCGCACGATACATGGCCCCCATTCATTCTTTCATGTACACGGATCAGTTGTCCTGGTCCCTTTGCAGAGAAACAGCCCCAAAGCATAATGTTGCCACCCCCATGCTTCACAGTAGGTATGGTGTTCTTTGCATGGAACTCAGCATTCACTCTCCTCCAAACACGACGAGTTGTGTTTCTACCAAACAGTTCTACTTTGGATTCATCTGACCATATGACATTCTCCCAATACTCTTCTGGAACATCCAAATGCTCTCTATCAAACTTCAGACGGGCCCGGATATGTACTGGCTTAAGCAGGGGGACACGTCTGGCACTGCAGGATCTGAGTCCCTGGCGGCATAGTGTGTTACTGAGGGTAGCCTTTGTTACGCTGGTCCAAGCTTTCTGCAGGTCATTCACTAGGTCCCACCGTGTGGTTCTGGGATTTTTTCTCACAGTTCTTGTGATCATTTTGACCCCACAAGGTGAGATCTTGAGTGGAGCCCCTGATCGAGGGAGATTATCAGTTGTCTTTTATGTCTTCCATTTTCTAATTATTGCTCCCACAGTTGATTTCTTTACACCAAGCTGCTTGCTAATTGCAGATTCAGTCTTCCCAGCCTGATGCAGGTCTACAATTTTGTTTCTGGTGTCCTTCGACAGCTCTTTGGTCTTCACCATAGTGGAGTTTGGAGTGTGTCTGATTGATGTTGTGGACAGGTCTTTTATACTGATAACAAGTTCAAACAGGTGCCATTACTACAGGTAATGAGTGGAGGAGAGTGGAGCTTCTTAAAGAAGAAGTTACTGGTCTGTGAGAACCAGAAATCTTGCTTGTTTGTAGGTGACCAAATACGTATTTCCCCCCATAATTTGCAAATAAATTCTTTAAAAATCAGACAATGTGATTTTCTGGATTTGTTTTCTCGTATAATCTCTCATAGTTGAGGTCTACCTATGATGTCAATTATAGGCCTCTCTCATCTTTTTAAGTGGGAGAACTTGCACAATTGGTGGCTGACTAAATACTTTTTTTCTCCACTGTACGTATGCATTTTATCTAGGATTAAATAGACTGCTTTGATCAGAGAGCCCCCTTTCAGGTGGGTCAGACTAAAGGTAAAATAACAGTTGCCATATTTTTTGAACAATAAGATGCACCGGACTGTAAGACACACCTAGGATTTGGAGGAGGAAAATAAGTAAAAAATATTTTTCATCAGACCTCAGAGCAGACCCCCCGTTCAGATGCCTATCCTTCATTAGACTTCAAATCAGTTTCAGATCCAGGGCCGGCGTTAGGGGGGGGGGGCAAACTGGGCAATTGCCCAGGGCCCCGATCCTCTAAGGGGCCCCCTGCTTCAGTCCCGATGGCAGTGTGTTCAGATTGCAGGTGTTTGAGCAGTCAGGAGTGGGAATTTATAGCCCAGTGGTTAAGGTCCTTGCCTTTAGTTTAGATGGTTGGGAGTTCAAATCCCCATAGAAACATTCTAACAAAAGAGGCCAAAAAAACTTAAATACATAGGGTGTCCCCCAACAATGAAATATTTGACTTTATTTCCCAAAATAATTTGCGCAAAACATAAAATATGATCAAATAACACCTGTATTAACCCACACCAACTTGTGTAACCAGTATTTTTGGTGTGTATGACTTGATCACTTTTTATTAAATTTTCTTGGGAGATAAAGTGATGAAAAAAACATGAATTTCGCGTTTTCGTATGTGCTATTTTTATTTTGTGTTTTTTTTTGGGGGGGGGAATGGGGGGATTTTAATTTTTAAGGTGTTTTCAAAACATTTTTTACTTTTTTTTTTTTTTTTACTTTTTCTTAAGTCCCCCAAGTGGACCACAACTCATCATCAGTAAATTGCTCTATTAGTCTATAATCCCACGCTTCCGGTTTTTAACACTCTCAGATGCCGTGAGTGAAGGGAACTCATTGCTGTGAAGGGAGGGGGCATGTGGTGTATTCTGGGGTCATAAGGGTGCAGAACTGTGTGAGGAGCTTCATGGGGTGTAAATCTGTGAGGGATTGCCGAAATCGACAGAACGTAACTGTGTTGTTAGTACATTATTACAATATTTGGGGCCCCACTTTTGATTTTGCCTTTGTCTAAAACCGGTCCTGCTCAGATCAGTACCTTCAGCCTCCATCACACTCAGATCAGACCCCCATCAGACTCAGAAAAGACCCTATCAGACCAATTAGAGGGTAGCTCACCAGTTAGACCTGCACTGTGCTAGAAAACTGACTGGGTATGCGTGGTGTTGTCATGATTGCAATCTAAGAGTCTCAATACGAGAGTATGCAAGATTTTCCTTCTCTATCATGGGTTCCCTAGTTATAGTAACTGTCTGCAGTTATGTTATATAAAGCTAGATATCCAGTATTCTCCATTAACAACCAATGGGTACAGAGTTTATAACCAATATATTATCTGGCTTATGCAAACAGATCTTAAAGGGGCTCTCTGGTAATAATGTAATTTTACCAAATGCCAGCAGCCTGCCCCACTAAGCTAAGGATTCATACTTAGTTACTCCTCACCACAAGCAGCAAGCCATTGGCTGCAGCGGAGTATGGGACCATGCCCAGGCAGCACCGGAAGGAAACTACGTGGGGATAGGAAGATGGAGACATCAGAGGCAGCACAGAGGACTGGAGAACAGGTAAATAAAAATCCTTAGCTTAGTGGATTAGGCTACTGGGACTTGGTAAAATGTCACTATTACCGTAGAACCTCTTTAAAGGGTTATTCTCATTTTAGACAATGGGGGCATATCGCTAGGATATGCCCCCATTGTCTTATAGGTGCGGGTCCCACCTATATCCAGAACGGAGCCCCCGAACTGAATGAGGGCGCACTGTGCATGCGCAGCCGCCCTCCATTCATTTCTATGGGGCTGCCGAAAATAGCCGAGCGCTGGCTCGGCTACTTTCGACAGCTCCATAGAAATGAATGGGAGCGCACCGCGCATGCACGGCCCGGCTCCCATTCATTTCTATGAGCGGAGCGGGGACCTGTGCCTGGTGGTGGCCGGACCCCCGGAAACCCGGGGTCCTCCAGGCGCAGCGCTCCCCGCTCCGTTCTGGATATAGGTGCGGGTCCCAGCGGTGGGATGCCCTTTGAAACGTTTCATAGCGGAGTGCTTATGCTCCCTGTCTTGAATGAACTTGCCCAGAGAAAGACATACCGACTAAGTGCACGGGTGAATGCACGAAGAAGCTGGGACACTGAAATGAACCTGCAGCAAGGCGGTGCAAGCAAAATGGACTAAGGTTTTTATAACCCTGTTTTTGATATGTGTTTACCTTTATTCAGCAAATTAGAACACTAATTTCATATATTCCTGATTACATATAACATATATAGCATATATATATATATATATATATATATATATATATATGTTAGTGTTTTCCGAAATACTGCCTGTACGACGAGCCACACAAGAAAGGCAGCGGGAGATTAGGGAGGTAAACAAGTGGCTCAAAAACTGGTGTAGGAAGGAGGGGTTTAGGGGTTTAGGTTTCTGGAGAACTGGGCCGACTTCTCTGTCGGCTACAGGCTCTACCGTAGGGATGGGCTGCACCTCAATGGGGAAGGGGCAGCTGTTTTGGGGGAGAAGATGGCTAGAAGGC
This sequence comes from Rhinella marina, assembly GCA_900303285.1. NCBI lineage: Eukaryota > Metazoa > Chordata > Amphibia > Anura > Bufonidae > Rhinella > Rhinella marina. Next base: position 293,071 of record ONZH01000859.1, read on the forward strand.
TGGAGAAGTGTTTACACTAGGGACTGGGGGGAGGGTAACTACATTATAGGAGGGGAAGATGTGCAGATAGAGACCTGGGGCAAGGTAATGGAACTGTGGGAGGAATGGAAGGAGAACAGTTCAGAAGGAAAGGTGTAGGGTAAAAAATATACATCAACCTCTTAATTGTATGTATACGAATGCCAGAAGCCTAACTAATAAAACTGGTGAACTGGAATTAGTAATATGTGAGGAGGACAATTACATAGTGGGAGTAACTGAGACATGGCTGGATGATAACTATGACTGGGCAGTTAACGTACAGGGTTACAGTCTGTTTAGAAAGGATCGCCAAAACCAGAGAGGGGGAGGGGTCTGCCTTTATGTAAAGTCATGTCTAAAGCCCACACTCCGGGAAGATATAAGTGAGGGACATGAACATGTGGAGTCACTGTGGGTATAAATACATGGAGCCAAAAACAATAATAAAATACTAATAGGACTTTATTATAAACCACCCAATATAGTCCACAGAAAATTTACTTCTAAACGAAATAGACGAGGCGGCAAATCATAATGAGGTCGTTATTATGGGGGACTTTAACTACCCAGATATAGACTGGGAAACTGAAACCTGTACATCTCATAAAGGAAACAGGTTCTTGGCAATAACCAAAGACAATTACATTTCCCAACTGGTTCAGGACCCGACTAGAGGGACAGCCATACTGGACTTAGACCTGACAGAACAACAGATGTGCAGGTTGGGGGACACATGGGAAATAGTGACCTTAAAATAAAAACCTTCCAATTGTCATTCAAAAGAGTGTTTCTTCAGGGAGGAAAAAAAATACCAAACTTCAAAAAAGCAAAATTTAGCCAACTAAGAGAGGCCATAGGTCTAACTAACTGGGACAAAGTCCTGAAAATAAAAATACAACCACAAAATGGGATATTTTTAAAAGCATACTAATATCTAATTGTGAGAGGTACATACCTTATGGGAATAAAAGGTTAAGAAACAAGAAACTGTTTCTTAAAGAAAGAAAGCAATAGAAAGCAATAAATAACAAAAAGAAAGCATTTAAATCACTAAAACAGGAGGGGAGCAAGGAAGCATTGAAAAACTATAAGGGAAAAAATAGAATATGTAAAAGACAAATAAAAGCAGCCAAACTAGAGACCGAGAGATTAATCGCCAAAAAGAGTAAAACTAACCCTAAAATGTTCTTGAATTATATAAATGGTAAAAAGTATAAACCTGAAGGTGTTGACCCCTTACAGAGTAATGAGGGGGGAGTTTCAGAGAGCGATGAGGAGAAAGTTTAACATCTGTCATGGGTAAAGTGTTTGAAGGTTTTCTAAGAGATGCTATCTTGGAGTACCTCAATGAAAATAAGCAAATAACTCCATATCAGCATGACTTCATGAGGGATCGGTCATGTCAAACCAATTTAATGAGTTTCTATGAGGGGAAGTTCTAGACTTGACCGTGGCGAATCAATGGATGTCGTATATCTGGACTTCTCCAAAGCATTCAAAACTGTACCACACAAAAGGTTAGTATATAAAATGAGAATGTTTGTCCTGGGAGAAAATGTCTGTATGTGGGTAAGTAACTGGCTCAGTGATAGAAAACAGAAAGTGGTTATTAACGGCACATACTCAGATTGGGTCACTGTCACTAGTGGGGTACCACAGGGGTCAGTACTGGGCCCTATTCTCATATATATATATATATATATATATATATATATATATATATATATATATCAATGATCTTGTAGAAGGCTTGACCAGTAAAATATCAATTTTTGCAGATGACACTAAACTGTGTAAAGTAATTAACATAGAAGAGGAAAGTACACTGCTACAGATGGATCTGGATAGACTGGAGGCTTGGGCAGAGAAGTGGTAGATGAGGTTTAAGACTGACAAATGTAAGGTTATGCATATGGGCAGGAATAATGCAACTCACCAGTACATACTAAATGGTAAAACATTGGGTAACTCTGACATGGAAAAGGACCTAGAGATTTTAGTAAACAGCAAACTAAGCTGCAGAAACCAGTGTCAGACAAATGCTGCCAAGGCCAATAAGATAATGGGTTGCATCAAAAGGGGCATAGATGCCCATGATGAGAACATAGTCCTGCCACTTTACAAATCACTAGTCAGACCACACATGGAGTACTGTGTACAGTTCTGGGCTCCTGTGAACAAGGCAGACATAGCAGAGCTGGAGAGGGTTCAGAGGAGGGCAACTATAGTAATAACTGGAATGGGTAGACTACAGTACCCAGAAAGATTATCAAAATTAGGATTATTTACTTTAGAAAAAAGACGACTGATGGGAGATTTAATAACTATGTATAATTATATCAGAGGTCAGTACAGAGATCTCTCCCATCATCTATTTATCCCCAGGACTGTGACTATGACGAGGGATCATCCTCTGCGTCTGGAGAAAAGAAGGTTTGTACGCAAACATAGAAGAGGATTCTTTATGGTAAGAGCAGTAAGACTATGGAACTCTCTGTCTGAGTAGGTGGTGATGGTAAGTTCACTAAAAGAGTTCAAGAGGGGCCTGGATGTATTTCTAGAGGGTAACAATATTATAGGCAGGGGCGTCGCTAGGGCTAACCGAATCAAACTAACACTGCCCCGAACATCGGGAGACTGTTTGCTACTGCACTGCACTATTCACTTACTCCATTACACTGCCTGGGTGCCGGCGCCATCTAGTGGACTACAGACTACAAGCCAGATCAGGGCACAGACGGAGCACACACAGCAGTCTAGAAGAAGGCTCCTCCTCCCAGCCTGCTCCCAGCCTGCTCCCAGCCAGAGGAGCCGACACTGCTGTAAGTAAGAATTGCTAGTTAGAGCCCCCTACCCCCTCCCCTCTCTTATTCCTTGGCTAGCTGTGGTGCCTGTTAACCCTTACCCTCTTATCCACCAGCTGGTGTTTATGCAGCCAGACATTCCCAGGGCTGGTGTAAAGTGGTGCAGCTGTGTAGTCAGGGCCTAGGTCGGAGAGGGAGGGGGAGGGTTGTCAGGCCATGCAGTGCTTACACCTAGACAAGTTATGGTGCTCAGTCCTGCCTTGTGCTCCTCCTCTAGCTGCAGAACTGCCCTTACAATTCATGATGGAGCCCCAGGAATCCTGCTTAAAAGTAAGTGTGTAGTATGTGTGTGATGTGTAATATGTAATGGTGTGTGTGATGTGTAATATATAGAGATGAGCGAGTAGTGAAATATTCGAAAGTTCGAAATTCGATTCGAATAGACTGCGAAATTCGACTATTCGACCGGATATCGAATCCCATTAAAGTCTATGGGAAAAAAATGCTCGCCACTTGGAAATCTCAATTCGACCACTTGGAGGTCACCAAGTACACCCTGGAACCTCAGAAAAGGATGCCAACACTGCTGGAATGCAACTGGGACAGCAGGGGAAGCATGTCTGGGTGCATATAACGTGCCCAAGTCGCACTATTACGCCACTATCATAGCCTCTCAACAATACACTCCAAACACAATCTAACCTCTCTGTAAAGTGAGACCATACAAGGAAACCTTCTTTCCTCTACATTGCCATGGACCCCAAGCCAAACTAGACAAAAAAGAAGATAAAATTCTGCACCCCTTAAAATCACGTTGCCTATGACAACCACAGATGGCATAGGCAAAGGGGAAAGCAAATAGACCCCACCCCTAATTGTCATTGTGTGTGTGTGTGTGTGAGATGTGGTCAGACATGTCTTCTTTAAAATGTAAAAACAACTCAAACACATGCAGAAGCCTTAAAATGCCCAAATTGTTGGCGCTTGAGATGTCAGTGACCCGACCTGGCCCAGTGTCATGTCTAGCAGGTAAAGCAGTGGGGATGTTGAGGGATGCGTAGGACCGCAAAAGGCAGGAAGAGGCCGTGGGCTGGCCAGAGGCTCATGGAAAATTCTGTGGAGGCCCAAGAGGTGAGACGTGTTAAAAATTATGTGGAGGCCCAAGAGGTGACACCTCTTAAAAATTATGTGGAGGCCCAAGAGGTGACACCTCTTAAAATTATGTGGAGGCCCAAGAGGTGACACCTCTTAAAAATTATGTGGAGGCCCAAGAGGTGACACCTTTTAAAGGCTGCAGTTATCCACAGATTTGCATGCAATGTAAAATGGTTACACTCATTTTATAAAGGCAACTATCATGAAAAATCAGTTTAAATGTATTGAGGGCAGCACAGAGTATTTCTACAGAGGAAGGAGTATTCTTTTTATTTTTTTTCCTTTTTTTTATATGTATATGCTGTTGCCTTCAGTATATGAGAGTTGATTTCATGATGCTACTGCAGCCACTTAAAACGTTTTAAGTCTTGTTTTGTTTTTTTGAATACTGAGAATGCTATTTTGTACCAGATTTTGTATGTAAAGACTGAACACATTAAAATGAGAATGTTACCAAAATTATAATTTATAATTTATTTACCTTTTGTGGAGGCCCAAGAGGTGAGACCTCTTAAAGATTTTGTGGAGGCCCAAGAGGTGAGACCTCTTAAAGATTTTTGTGGAGGGCCAAGAGGTGAGACCTCTTAAAGATTTTGTGGAGGCCCAAGAGGTGAGACCTCTTAAAGATTTTGTGCAGGCCCAAGAGGTGAGACCTCTTAAAGATTTTGTGCAGGCCCAAGAGGTGAGACCTCTTAAAGATTTTGTGGAGGCCCAAGAGGTGAGACCTCTTAAAGATTTGTGGCAGGCCCAAGAGGTTGAGACCTCTTAAAGATTTTGTGGAGGCCCAAGAGGTGAGACCTCTTTAAAATTATGTGGAGGCCCAAGAGGTTAGACCTCTTAAACATTTTGTGGAGGCCCAAGAGGTGAGACCTCTTAAAGATTTTGTGGAGGCCCAAGAGGTGAGACCTCTTAAAGATTTTGTGGAGCCAAGGGTGAGACCTCTTAAGATTTTGTGGAGGCCCAAGAGGTGAGACCTCTTAAAGATTTTGTGGGCAGGCCCAAGAGGTGAGGACCTCTTAAAGCATTTTGTGCAGGCCCAAGAGGTGAGACCTCTTAAAGATTTTGTGGAGGCCCAAGAGGTGAGACCTCTTAAAGATTTTGGTGGAGGCCCAAGAGGTGAGACCTCTTAAAGATTTTGTGCAGGCCCAAGAGGTGAGACCTCTTAAAGATTTTGTGCAGGCCCAAGAGGTGAGACCTCTTAAAGATTTTGTGGAGGCCCAAGAGGTGAGACCTTTAAAGATTTTGTGAGGCCCAAGAGGTGAGACCTCTTAAAGATTTGTGGAGGCCAAGAGGTGAGACCTCTTAAAGATTTTGTGCAGGCCCAAGAGGTTGAGACCTCTTAAAGATTTTGTGCAGGCCCAAGAGGTGAGACCTCTTAAAGATTTTGTGGCAGGCCCCAAGAGGTGAGACCTCTTAAAGATTTTGTGGAGGCCCAAGAGGTGAGACTCTTAAGATTTTGTGGCAGGCCCAAGAGGTGACCTTAAAGATTTTGTGGGCCCAAGGTGAGACCTCTAAGATTGTGCAGCCCAAGGGGACCTCTTAAAGATTTGTGGAGGCCAAGAGGTGAGACCTCTTAAAGATTTTTGTGGAGGCCCAAGAGGTGAGACCTCTAAAGATTTTGTGCAGGCCCAAGAGGTGAGACCTCTTAAAAATTATGTGGAGGCCCAAGAGGTGAACCTGTTAAACATTTTGTGGAGGCCCAAGAGGTGAGACCTCTTAAAAATTATGTGGAGGCCCAAGAGGTGAGACCTCGATAAAATTATGTGGAGGCCCAAGAGGTGAGACCTCTTAAAAATTATGTGGCTGCCCAAGAGGTGAGACCTCTTAAAAATTTTGTGGAGGCCCAAGAGGTGAGACGTCTTAAAAATTGTGTGGAGGCTAAAGAGGTGAGACCTCTTAACATTTTGTAGAGCCCCAAGAGGTGAGACCTCTTAAAAATTATGTGGAGGCCCAAGAGGTGAGACCTCTTAAAAATTATGTGGAGGCCCAAGAGGTGAGACCTCTTAAACATTTTGTGGCAGGCCCAAGAGGTGAAACCTCTTAAAAATTATGTGGAGGCCCAAGAGGTGAGACCTCTTAAAAATTATGTGGAGGCCCAAGAGGTGAGACCTCTTAAAAATTATGTGGAGGCCCAAGAGGTGAGACCTCTTAAAAATTATGTGGAGGCCCAAGAGGTGAGACCTCTTAAAAATTATGTGGAGGCCCAAGAGGAGAGCCATAAATATATATATATTTTTTTACGGAGCAATTCTACGGCGGTTAAGGAGGAGGAGGAGGAGGTGGAGGAGGAAATGGCACTTCATACAGATGGCACTTCACTTTTGGCCTGCTTTCCACGGTTGGAGAAGCAAAGTCCGGGTCAATCCACTTGCTGTTCATTTGATTAGCGTCAGCCTGTCCGCACTGTCGGTTGACAGGCGGCTGCGCTTATCGGTTATAATGCCCCCGGCTGCGCTGAACACCCTTTCTGATAGCACGCTGGCGGCAGGGCAGGCAAGCACCTCCAAGGCGTACAGGGACAGTTCCAGCCACGTGTCCAACTTGGAGACCCAGTAAGTGTAGGACGCCGAGGGATCGGGGAGGACAGGGTTACGGTCTGCCAGGTACTCCCGCAACATCCGCCGATACTTGTCCCTCCTGCCTGATAGCGGGCCCCGCAGTGATGGAAGTTGCACGAGGGGGTGCCATGAACGTGTCCCACACCTTGGAGAGTGTTCCCCTGGTGGCTGTGGCCTGATGGATGTTGTGGGACTCTGGGAGACCCTCTCCTCTCTGCCACCAGCGATGGTGGGTGGGAAAATCTCCATCATGTTCTGCACGAGTTCCCTCTGGTATTCCAGCAATCGATTCGTCCTCTCCTCTACCGGAATAAAAGAGGAGACGTTATCTTTATACCGGGGTCCAGGAGTGCGAAGACCCAGTACAGTTTGTCCTCCACTATCCGGACAACACGTGTGTCCCGGGAAAAGCAGCCCAGCATGAAGTCAGCCATGTGTGCCAGACTCTGAATAGGCATGACCTCACTGCCCCCACCAGAAGGATCACTTGCCATTTCCTCCTCTTCCTCTTCCGCCTCCTCTCCGCCCCATCCGCGCTGAACCAATGGGACGCACACAGCCTGACTGCTACCCTCGCCGCCAGCATCCTCCTCCTCTTCCACAGCCACCTCCACGTCGTCCTCCTCCTCATCCTCCTCCTCCTGCAACTGCCACCGTGAAGCAGACAAAAGTGTGGACTGACTGTGTAGCTCCGTTTGCGTCTCCTCCAACCCCCGTCTCCTCTGCGTGCAATGCGTTCTCCCTTATTGCGATGAGGGATTCTTTAAGGACGCCTAGGAGCGGGATGGTTACGCTCACTATAGCGTCCTCGCTGCTGACCTTCTTGGTGGACTCCTCAAAGATACGCAGTACATCGCATATGTCTGCCATCCATGGCCACTCGTGGTTGGCAAACTGAGGGAGCTGAGTTGGAGGCACGCGTGGATTCATAATCTGGTACTCCATCAATGCTCTCTGCTGCTCACACACCCTGGCCAACATGGAATAGGTGGAATTCCAGCGAGTCGGCAGGTCGCACAACAGCCGATGTTCAGGCAAATGGAGGCGTTGCTGGAGTTTTTTTAAGCTAGCAGCAGCTACAGTTGACTTCCGAAAGTGAGCGCACAAGCGCCCGCACTTTCACCAGTAGCTCTGCCAGGTTGGGGTAAGTCTCAGAAATTTTTGGACTACCAGATTAAAAACGTGGGCCAGGCATGGTACGTGATTGAGTTCGGCAAGCTCCAGAGCCGCCCACCAGGTTACGGCCGTTATCGCACACGACCATGCCTGGTCCTAGCTGCAGCGGCGACAGCCACATCTCCGTCTGCTGCAATATGGCGTCCCTCACCTCTGGGGCGCTGTGCTTCCTGTCGCCCAAGCTGATGAGCTTTAGCACCGCCTGCTGACGTCTCCCCGCGCCAGTGCTGCAACGCTTCCAGCTAGCGGCTGAGGGAGATGTTAAGGCACAGGAGGAGGAGGAGGAGGAGGAGGAGGAGGAGGGGGGTTTATCAGAACCCATGCTGGCAATCTTGGGCGGGGTGGTAGGTAGGCCGTCTCTGTTTGCGACCCCGTCCCCGCTTCCACTACATTCACCCAGTGTGCCGTCAAAGAGATGTAGCGTCCTGGCCGCAAGCGCTTGTCCACGAGTCGGTGGTCAAGTGGACCTTTGCGCTGACTGCGTACCTCAGGGCCCGCCTGATGTTACGCGACACGTGCTGGTGCAGGGCGGGGACGGCACTCCGGGAAAAGTAGTGGCGGCTGGGGACGGAAATAGCGAGGTGCGGCAGCCGCCATCAGGTCGCGGAAGGCCTGCGTCTCCACAAGCCTAAACGGCAACATCTCCAGGGCCAGCAGTTTGGAGATGTGGCAGTTAAGGCTTGGGCTTGGGGGTGACTCGAGGCGTACTTCCGCCTGCGGTCGAACGCCTGCGAGATGGACAGTTGTTGGGACGAGGAGTGTGAGGGTGCAGGCGAAGAGGCGGGGGAAGGGGAGGCTGAAGGAGAAGGCCCCAAGTAGCCGAGGCAGAGGCAGATGTGGAGGTGTCCTGGCTGGAGTCTGGACCGCAGTGGCAGCACACAACAAAGGGGAAGAGGCAGTGGCAGCAGGACCGGGCGCAGTTTGTATTGCGGTTGCTCTCTCCCACTCAGCCCAGTGCTTGACTTCCAAGTGACGCCGCATGCCTGAGGGTGGTCAGATTGCTCTTCTCAGAGCCCCTACTCAGTTTTGAGTGGCAGAGTGTGCAAACCGCGCTCAGTTTGTCATCCGCACAAACATTAAAAAATCTCCACCACCACAGAAGTACGAGGCCTCGATGGGGGAGCTTCACGCGACTGCCCGCTGCCGGGAACAGCTTCGGCCGTGCTGGCTGTGGCCTCACTACTCTGTCTGGACTGTCCTCTGCCTCTGGACATCCCTCTGCCTGTGGACATCCCTCTGCCTGTGGACATCCCTCTGCCTGTGGACATCCCTCTGCCTCTGGACATCCCTCCCTCTGCCTCTTGCTGCCTTTTTCGTGCTGCGCAGACCACCACCTCTCCACTGCTTTCCCCGCTGGACATCACCCCTGGCCAAGTGGGGTCGGTCATTTCGTCATCCACCACCTCCTCTTCCTCACTCTGCTCCTCCTCCTGCCCACTGGACATTCCAACAGCCTCCCTTGATGGCAACTGCGTCTCATCATCATCATCGCTCATGATAACAGATGCTGGCTCAGGGTCCACATCAGCAGGAGATGGCGAAAACTCAAGTGTTTGGGCATCACTACAAACAAATTCCTCTGCTAGCTCCTGGGATTCTTCCGGCACATCTGAAAAAGGACCCGAAAAGAGCTCCTGGGAGGGGTCAATGGTGGGATGACTCTGTTGGCCAGGTGTGGAGGAAGGAGGGTCAGAGTGAGACTGTGTGGATGACTGGCTGGTGGACAACTGTGTGGAAGCGCTATCGGCTATCCATTGCACCACCTGTTCAACCTGCTCAGGCCTCAACAGCGGTGTAACCCGCCCCCTGCTTAACTGTCCCATAAAGGCAGGGATTCTGGATGAGCGGGATCCTGGCTGACCCTCACCAGCACGCATTGTATCCCCACTGGCTTCAACAAGGCCCCCAACAGCATTTCCGCGCCCCCGTCCTCGTCCACGTCCTATTCCGCTAGCCCCCCTCCGCATTTTATTTTTTTTTTGTTGCAAATACAATATTTGGGTATTAAAGGTATGTGAAATACAAGAGAACGCACAGTACAGTGAATTAAGGCTAGATATTGTATATTAAGGTACAAGCGTGAGTAACGAACAACGGTGGGTATTTACACCAGGTGAAATAATTTAGCAAGAGAACGCCAGTAGTGGCAAAAAGGCCTAGATATTGTATATTTCAAGTACACAGCCGTGTACTAACTGAACAGACGGTGGGTATTTACACCAGGTATGTGAAATAATTTAGCAAGAGAACGCACAGTACAGTGGCCATTAAAAGGCCTAGATATTGTATATTTCAAGGTACACAGCCGTGTAGTAACAGAACAGACGGTGGGTATTTACACCAGGTATGTGAGATAATTTAGCTAGAGAACGCACAGTACAGTGGCCTATTAAAAGCCTAGATATTGTATATTTCAAGGTACACAGCCGTGTAGTAAATCAGACGGTG